>JAJIBD010024352.1:0-33702 GCA_021461705.1 Cryptotis parvus | reverse complement strand
GAAGTTTATGTATATATTATACCAGTTCTTCCAAGATTTGGCTTTTTCTTTTCCTAGTTTTGATCTCCTGATCTTCCTTCTACATAGCTGTACGTCAACTTCCCTGACAAAGTCATAACAAGCCTTTGTTTCAATCATTATTCATGTTGAGTTGTAATATGGAGAAAAGAAATATCCACCTCTCCCTTTGGATTATGGGGGGGGTGTACTGTTCAACTATTCTAATGAACATCAGACCAGTTAGAAGAAAAGAACAGTTTTGTAACAAACAAACAGGGAACCTCTATGGATGCCGATGGGGCTCAGTGTGGTTGTGTATCTTGAGCAGAGAGCTAGAATAGAAGGGACCTTGGCCTTTCAGGAAGGAGGAAGGGACTCAGTTGACAAAGAAATTCACATGATAAAGACCAAATGCTCTGTAGTTAGATGTTTACTGTGCACTAGAATAGAGACTGGCATCTCTGATAGAAAGGTTATTTTTGGTTTAAAAAATTCTGTTTCCAAACAATAGCCAAAATATTTATGGTCCTAGATAGTTAAGGGAGTGGTAAACATTTCTTCTCACCCTCGCAATCTTTCCAATTGACCTCACGAAGACCAGTTCTGAACACCACAGGGAGGTCCATACCTCTGTGCCCTAATATTACTTATCTGCCATATACCAATGTTTCTGTGCAATCAGTATATCTCTATCTGATATGTCTTATATACACTTATTCTGCTAGTCACTTGCAGCTTCTTAATTCGCCCACTATTTCAAAGAAAACAGCACATTTGTACAACACCACCTCCTTGTGCCATATATCCTAATTACAGTGACACAAAGGTCTGACAGGTATAGGAAAAGATACATTCAATAAATGGTGATAATTTCATTTGCAATTAATAAAACAGAAATAAAAATAAATGGGATCATAAATTCTATGATAGCAGAAAATGAGAATTTTTTGTGAGACTTTTTTTGCTCATAAAAATATTATGACTATGCATGTCCTAAACGTCCTGATAAAACAAAGATCTCTTTGATGAATTTTGTAGATTTATAAAAATATAAGTAACTATTCTGATCTTATCACAGACGTTCTTTCATCCTGTGTTTTAATGTAGTTGTAAAAGACAGGGAGCACCATGAAATTAATTATATATAAATAGAACATGATTGATCTCCTGCCCTTAAGAATTCATTAACTCTCCCTTGATTGGTTTTGAAGAAATCAAAATACAGAGTTACCTTTCATAGAGGTGGTGCTAGCATACAGTCTCTGGAAGTAGCTGTCAAAGGAATCTTCTGGTAGAAAACTCCCTTAATGAAACAGTGGGTAAAACTGAGGGACAAGTAGCTGCACAGGAATATCATGTCAATTTCTGATAAAGAGATGGAGGGAGAGACTATGGAGGAAAGGAAAGAGAAACAAATATCGAGTCAATCTTGTTGGACAATTAGAATCTTTAAATATCGGTTCTCCATTTGGAAAAGAATACACTAGTCTTGCGCTGCTTCTGTTTGGATAGTGATGAGAGCCACCCAACTGGGATTAACCCTTTCCACCTCTGTGTACTTAGTCCCGAGCCAAAGCAATACAGCCACTTCCTTCTTTGCTCCAGAGAAGAGTAGACTCTCACCCTGCAGCTGACAATGGATGATAAAAATCTAGTTACTGCTGACACTTCAAGGGACGATTAAAACTGAGATTTGAAGAATGGGTGCTTTGAAGGAAAGGAGATTCCAGAGCCCAGAAAGTTTTCAAGAGACACTAAATCTGTTTGAAATGCAGCTTTTCCCTCCTGGAGCTGGAAGGAAGTTGAACTGTACAAAAGACTTTTAGGTTGTCATGGTTTCTTTTCAATGTCTTTCTAGGTTTCTCGTTGTTTTGGTGGCCTTGTAATACTTTATTTTGTGAACCCCTGAAAGTCTGTAAACCAGTGTAGTGCACAAAGGGAGTCAGATGAGCTAGATAATATGGACTGATAAAGTGAACAAAAGAAAACTAAGGGAAAAAATGGACCCTTTTGTCATTTCACTCAAGTGGTATCAGTATGCTCTAAACCAATCGATCTGCCTTGAATATGTATGTGATTTATATTGAGTAAATTTGAGGAAAGCCTGTCAAGCTACCTGTGTTGTATTTGACATACCAAATAACAGTAACAATTATAGACCTCATTCCTATGACTTGATGGAATGGTTTGAGGCTCTTTATCTTCCTGGAATGGGCAGATGACCTTGGGCGATCGCGCATGTGACAGGACATATTGAGAAGTTACTGGTGCCTGCTGGAGTAAATTGATGATCTACGGGAAATCAAGTGATCAAGAAGTGATCAAGTGATCAAGTGAAATTTGAGGAAAATGACCATAACAACATGTGTCTTCATTTCTCATTTGTAAAATGGATAGAATAGTACCTATATGTTGATTTTAATTTAGGGAGAATAAGTGAGCTGCATGTAAAATGGATATAATTTTATACATAGTAGCAAATATTCAGTAGTTCTCTTCTTTATAATCTTTGTCCCATTTGTTATTTGTATCAAATGTGGTATTGGAAAGAAATCTAGAAATATGAAATTGTGAAATAAATTTCTTTTAAGAGAATAACTATGAAAACAGTCTATACAGAACTAGATATGAATATATGACTATACCTACCTAAAGAATTTTTTATTCAACTTCTTTAAAGGAACCCAAATGGCATCCCTATGATAATTTTAAATATTAACCACTCAAGAGTTATTGGATTTTAAGATGGCTTATAGTCAGGGAAACCTGTGTTTTCTTCAGTTATTGGCATCTCCAGTCTTTTGGCAACTAAGAAAAGCAGTAAGTCACTGCTCGGTAATGCCTGTGCAGGGAGATTTAAGCCCTATCAATTTCAAAGTGTGTCTAAAGAAAGAAAGATATTACTTCTCTTAAAAAGACAAATGTAAATCAGATTTGGTGATTTAAGTAGAAATAAACCTGCAAAGTTTACTAAGATGTTGATAAGCTTTCATAGCTATACAATAGAGAGAAGTGGAAGCTTTCATATTTAAAGAATGAAATTACAAAGCCAGCATTTAGTAAGGTAAAGAACTGCAATGGGAGTAAAAGCAAAATTGGAACCAGAGTACAGCGGGTAGGACATTTGCCTTTCATGTGGCCAACTGAGGTTTGGTCCCTGGCATCATGTATGGTACCCTGTGCAACACCAGGAGTTACTCCTGAGAGCAGAGCCAGGAGTAACCCCTGAGCATGTTGGATGTGACCCAAAAAAGCAGTGCAAAAAAAAAAGTCCTGAAATGTGACCACATGGAATGTGGTCCTGAAATGTGACCACATGGTCACACATGGAAAATGTGTGACCTTTCAAGACCTGAAAGATCTATGGCAAAAAATTCTCAACCTGCAAAGCCAGAAGCTGTTTCCTTTGTTCAGGGGGATATTTTTTTATCTTGTCTTCTGCCAGCAATAATCATTTAAAAAGTTTTGATTTTCTCAAGGAATTTTTAAATGTCTTAATTAAAATACGTACAAACAGTTTCCTCCTGAATACCCCCCTTCTTTGGTTAAAGGTAGGTACCATGGGATACCCGTGGGAAAGATTGAGAGTCCCCACAAAGTGCCATTAAGGTAGGAAGAACCTTCCCAGCACAAGGAGACAGCACTCCTGTGGAACTGACCATAACCTCAGTGCCTGAAATCAGAGGTGTGTGATGGTTTTTCATACTGGACACTACATGTGTTCCACAATGTTCCTATTTCATAGGGTGTTATGACGATTGGCAAACCTTTCTGAACTAAGGACATACTATTTATAGGTTTGTGCATCCTTTGCAAAATGACTCATCTTTGTCTCATTTAACTGGGAGTGAAGAGAGATGTTCATTGTGAAAAAAAAAGATTAAATCATAGAATCAAATCAATGGAACACCATAAGAAATATCCACATGTAAATACTTATACAATTCAAGAAGTCCTTTACTAAAACACTAAATATAATGAATACACCCATTCGTCACTTCTTTTATACTTAGCATAATGCTTGGTTCTGAGAATAAGATAAAGTCCCCACTTTTGTGTGCTTCAGTATCTAATAGGATTTATAATTAAAGATGATTAAAATTCAAATTAGGAAGCCGTAAGAATATAACATATATTTATCGTTCATACTTGAAACTAGATATTGTGAATTAATTTAATTTAATTTAATTTCAGACATGTCAGTCCCATAGGATCAGTAATAGTTTTTTTAATTTACTACCATACTGTTCAATAAGTATATTAATCCAAGTCAGTTTTCATAACCAAGAAATAGCAATACAAAGGTAGTGACCAAGTCCATGATAGGGGAAGTCCAAGGGGAGAGTGTACAACAGAAAGACCAGGGACCATGTTATGGAGAAGATAAGGCTTTTATTGAAGTCTGGACTGTAAAATTGCTGATTGGAAAAGTCAAATATTCCAAGCAAAAGCATCTGTAGAGTAAAGTTTACTTGCAAGACACTAATGTTTGTACGCTGAAGGGGGTGGAAGGTAAAAGAAGACAAGTTAGAAGAGAATATGGTAGCTAAAATGTCTGGATTGATTTATTAAAAGATGGCATTCTAATGATGGCAATCTGATCTTTTTAGGTAGGAATGGATCTGGCTATTGATAGTACCAAAATAAAATGGCAGTTTAAAAATGACTGCTTTAAAAAATCTACACTTACAGACATTTTGTTCAAATTAACCAAGAAAAAGAATCCTTTATGTCTTGGTATCATCTGATCAACAAGAATAAAAGATAGTGAGATCCATTAAGATAGGAAAAAACAGCAAGAGCATTTGTTACTGAAATTCATTTGAATTGATTTCATATTACACATGCATAAAAAGATAATTTTTTATTCCTTTTGCAGTTTTGTGAGTTATTACCTTAGAAACACTTTTATAGCAATCATTCATAAATCCATTCCTTTCATTTATTACCCTGGAATATTTTTCTTTTAAAAAATGTTACTTGGAGCAATTTTAAGCAGCCCAACTTTCAAGCTTTAAAAAGAAGCTATTTTACATACACAGTAAGTACTTTTTTTCTGAAAATTTTGTGTTATAGATTCATAATTCACAGTGGGCTACCCCTGTTAATATGCACTCACAGCCGCACGTAGCCCTAGGAACCATTATTATATTAAGAATAATGTAAAGACACTTAAAGTTATTCTGTATCATCATGCATATTACCAAGTGTGTGCCATTATGAATAGCAGTCACAGCACACAGCATAATTGTATGTTAAAGAAGATGTTGTGGTGTAAACTAAATGCACATTAAGAATACACAGAACTCAGCTGAATTTTAATCGTCTTTATTCATAGGACACAGAGCTCTAATGACCCTCAAAATGCTTGTGATTTAAATAAACCATTTTTATTCCATTCCATTTAAACCCTTGGTGTGAGTTAATCGGCTAGGGTGGACCCATTCCTAGTGATGAAAGTGGAGAGCTTGACTCACTCCTAGAGAAATGTATAGTACAGAGTGAACAAATGAAATGAATCCTCTCAAATCCACCTCATTAAAGAACCCTCTTCATTTCCAGGTGAATCATAAAATTGTATAAACAAACAAGGGACTCGGTAATTGATCTTCCTTTCCAAAGTAAATTTCCAAAATATTTGCATATGAACATAAAAGAATAGAATGCTACCAAAATTACTCCCTAAGGACAGAACACAAATCTGATTTCTTGCCACTTAATTTAAGAAATAATATTAGCAATCATCAGAACTAACATAATCCCATCACGGTTAAGATGTGAGTCTGTACAACTCATCCATATTCCCATGTAGCATTTTGCTTTCCCTAGCCTGGAGATATGGCATTGCAGAGGGCACTATCAGCTAACCAGCACGCATCAGATTGGCTTAGAATTCTACTTCTTTTTTTTTTGGGGGGTGAACTAAAACTGCTACTGTTAGGTATCAAGACCTAATGAAGTCCATTAATGGCTTCACTTGGAGCCTTTTGTTTGTTTCTCTTTTTAGTTATTTTTCCCATTTGATCATGCTCCACCTAAGAGATTTGATGAAAACTGAAAGCATCACTGTCACCTCCGCCTCTGATTTTCTGTTCTTTATTTGCAGGACATTTAGATCATGTCTTTAAGCTTTCTGTCTTCAAGTCGATCGTTTCTCAGTATTTCTCTCTGGTGTCCCGTGTTAGGGAGATCTTTTGCTTAGTAGTGCATGTAAATGCACTTAAAAGTTCTACAGATTATAACACACCAAGGAGATTATAAGCATAAGCAGGATAATTTCCAGTGTTTGGAGTGTACTTTTAGACCTAAGGCATCAACATTCAAAGTAACCAAAATCCTTTAGAACTTGCTAAACAAGTAATCCTTTCATGCGAGGTGATTTATTCAGTCGTCTTTAGGTCAATTTTTCCAGAAATGTTAACCCAGCTGCAGCATGTAAGCTGGATACATACAGTAACTCCTTACTTAGGTAAAGGTCAACTGATGTCTACGGCAACTTTGGCCAGGAGCTTCAGGAAGGTAACTTGCTTTGGTAGCAGCTTCTGAAAATCTTGAATGGTAAAGATTTGATGAAAGTCCATTATACTGCAGCTCAGAGATAAGGAGAATTGTGCTTATCTCTGTGACATACAATATTTCAGATGTTATAATAACATATAATAACATCATAGCACAATATATCAAGCACCTAGAAATTGTGTAAAATTACTAGAATACATATTAAGTCTATGCAAAAGAAGTATTAAGACTGTATTGCTAATTTGACAATATTTCCCTTATTATGTAATATGCTTACATAAACATAAATTAATCTCTTTATAGGAAAGAATAAATCTTCTGAGACATTATTATTCCAGCATCCCTAGTTTAAAAGGACTCAACTAGTTTAAAGTCAAAAGCACTTCATTTCATAATTGATATGGGGAAATTTGCTCAAAATATCAACATGTTGTGGCTACTTGACCAAAATGAGATAATGATTCAAATTTAAAAATTAAATCTTGTCCACATAACTCAAGAGCTATGTGAACTTAGCAAGTTATTTATTTCTCTAGGCTTTAGATTTATTATCTATAAAATGAAGGGTTTCTTAGTATCACTGTATCACTGTCTTCCCGTTCATCATCGATTTGCTCAAGCAGGCACCAGTAACATCTCCATATGTCCTGTTTCATACTAGTAGAGCCCAAGGGCACCTTCTTGCTCCAGGAACATAAAGAAACTCAAACTATTCATCAGGTCATGGGAATGAGGTCTGTAATTGTTACTGGTATTTGGCATATCAAATACGACACGGGTAGCTTGCCATGCTCTGCTGTGCGGGTGGCATACTCTTGTAGTCATCTCTAAATCCAGCACTTATTGATGAACCATGCGGCCACAAGTAGCTACGCAAGCTGGGCTGTGATAGGCTGGTCTGCTGGATGGAGTTCTGATGAGAGGGAAATCCAGATGTGGAAAATGGAGGCCCTCATGGAGTGGGGGGTGGTCTGGCTTGTTGGGAGGCTCTGCTGGGGTGGTGGGCCAGGGCTAGAACTCGCCATCCCTCCTGGGCGCCTCATGAGCGGCTGGACACAGGGAGAGCCAGTAGCAGCTCTGCCCCATGTCTGTGAGTCTCTGGATCAGCATACCTGGGCCGGATTGATAAAGACTGCTGCAGGGTGGATCTTGATGAGCCGGGCAGTGATAGGCTGGTCTTCTGGATGGATTTCTGATGAGAGGGAATTCCGGATGTGGAAAATGGAGGCCCTCATGGAATGGCGGGTGGGGGGGGGTCGTCTGGCTTGTTGCAAGGCTCTGCTGGGGTGGCTGGCCAGGGCTATAACCCGCCATCCCTCCTGGGTGCCTCGTGAGTGGCTGGGCACAGGGAGAGCCAGTAGTAGCTCTGCCCCATATCTATAATACTGCTGTGAGCATTGAAAATAGTATAAGATTAAGGGAAATGTTCATTTCATGTCTTCTCATTTTCTGGAAATGACTTAAATCCAATACCCCTGCCAAAAAGAAAAAGGAAGTGGGGTGCCACTTTTCACTTGAAACTGTCCAGATTTTTGCTTCCTGTGTCTGTCTACACATCACCAAGGTAACTCTGAGGATTGCTTAGTAGGTCCACACTAAACCGTATTCTCCAACCAGCATTTACCAATAATAAAACATTATATAATTTTTATACAGTGAAGTGAAGAACCAGAAGTATACTCAAGTATACACACTAGTCGCTGTGAATAGCTGTCTCACCTGTCCACTGAGTGACCTTATAAAAATTGAAAGCAAAGACTGCTGCTTTCAAAGGTAGTCCTAGAAATCAAGTGCCTGTTTTGTAACAAAAAAAGCGAACTTCGAATTGCTCTTGCCTCTTCCCACTTAATTTAGCTTTCACCTCTTTGAGAACCCTTAAGTGTTAGAGGACATTCCTTTATGTATGGGCAAAGATGAAAATTTGGGAGAAAAGAGCTATGTCACCTTATGTTCCCTGAAAATGTGATATTTAATATTATCAATATAGATTTTGTAGCTTCTTTTTCATTTTGGGCCACACCCGCAATTCTCCCTGGCTCTGCACTCAGAAATTACTCCTGGCAGTGCTCAGAGACCATATGGGATGCTGGGGATCAAACCCTTCTGAAATCAATGTGCCATTTCGCCGGTAAAGAAGGGAACAATACCAGGACCAGACAAAGTCAGACCCGAACACCTAAAGAATCTGCCTTCAGTACTCATCAATACACTGGCTCTGCTCTTCACATACTACCTGTCTGAATGCAAGGTGTCCTCCCATTGGAAAACCAGCAGGACAATTCTACTGTTCAAGACGAGAGACATCCATGACATTAGCAAATATCGCCCATCTGCCTGTTGTCCGCCATCTACAAGCTGTTCACTCGAGTCATCCTGAACAATATTGGCAGAACATTAGATGAGGACTTGATGCCTCACTCAAGTGAAAGAAGGAATCTGGAGCTCCGACCTCCTTCGCTGTTCCAGAGTCAGGGACGCTGTCTTGTTTGCCAAGGCATCGAAAATCAGATGGGCTGGACATGTAATGCAATTTGGAAATGACTGCTGGACAAGAGCCATTACTGACTGACTCCCAAGGGATGTCAAAATATCACGTGGCCGCCCACCTCCAAGATGGTCACACTTCTTCGTCAAGACCCTGAAGGAACGGTTTGAGGCTCTTCATATTCCTGAAGCAAGCATATGCCATTGGGCTACACTGGCCCGAGATAGGGTCAAATGGAAATGTTACTGGTTCCCACTCGAGCAAGTCGATGAATAATGGGATGTCAAGTGATCAAGTGATCAATAGGCATTCTAGATGCAAAGCGGTAAATGTTTTAATTGCTTATATTTCCTTGATAATTTATGATAGTAAATGTATTTTTAGGTGTCTACTGGTCATACATATGACTCTTGGAAAAAGATTTTATGTACAATGTCTATCCATTTGAATTTGATTACTTTTGCCGAATTATTGGGTACATTCATTATGCATTTTGTATATTAGCCTTTAAGCAGATATACTTTGTAAACACTTTCTCACAATTAGTGACATTTTTTTCATCATAGATTTTTTTATGTGAATATGCTTTGTGTTTCATGTAGGCCTTCTTATTTTTGCTTTTATTACCTTTGCTTTTGGTATCAAATCTTTAAAAAATCATTTCCTAGATTAAAGGCAAGGAGTTTACAGCATATGTTTCTTCCAGGAGTACTATGGTTTAAGTTTGGCTCTCAGGTATTTCTAGATAATTATATGGTACTGATGTGGTCTTATTTTGCATGTGACTATCCAGTTTTCTCCATCCCATTTATTTGACCCTTCTTTGCACATTTTATATTCTTTTCTCCTTTGCGTAAATTAACTGACTATAAATGCAAGGGTTTGTTTTCAGGCTTTGCACTCTATTTCATTGATCTATGTGTGTTTTTCATTCAGTGCCACGGTGCTTTAATTACTATAGTGTAACCATGGTTTGAAATCTGGGAATATGAAGTCTCTAAATTTGATTGCCATTCTCTAGAATATTTTGACTATTTGGCATTTTTGTGATTCCATAAAGATTTTAAGACTGAATTTTCTTTTTATTTGTTTGTTGTCAGAATATTTTAAATTAATTTTTGCCACACCTGGTTATGCTTGGGGCGTATTCCTGGCTCTATACTTTGAGATCATCCAGGAGGTGTTTGGGAGGCCATCTGTGGTGCTGAGGATCAAATCCAGGTTTGTCATATGCAAGGCAGGCATCTTTCCTGCAGTACTGTCTCTACAGAAAAGAATACATTTTCTATTTTTAAATGCCATTTGGATTCTGAGGGGGATTATGTCTTTATATTCTTTTAGTTAGCATTGCTATCAGTACTTACAGTCTATAAGCATATGGTTGTAGGATATAATATTTTCTTTATTTCTCATATTTAATTTTCTTTCTGATTGTCATACTCATGCATCAGTCTTTCACATTGTTTATTTTCCCCCCTAGGGTTCTTGTTATTTTTATTAATTTATAAATGGAACTTTATTTATGTTCCATAACATAAATTAGTGCATATAAATACAACAGATTTTATATATTTGTTTTGTATCTTGAAGTATGCTGAATATTATTAAGTCTGTTTTTCCATATAAAGTGTCATCTTCAAATAGAAATAGTTCTACTTCTTTGTCTTAAATTTTCATGCCTTTTCTCTTCCAGTTACTCTGCTTAAATTTGCAATACTATGTTGAACAAAAGTATCAAATGTGGGTGTTCTTTTCTCGATTTTAATCTAAGAGAAAATGATTTCAGCTTTCACCACCAAGTATTTGTACTTGTTATATATGCTTTTGTTATGTTAATTTATAGTCTCTCTGTATACACTGTGCTGAGAGGGTTTTAGTATCATAAATTATGTGAGATTTTGTCAACTACTTTTTCTGTATCAATATGAGAATATGAATTTTAATCTTTATCTTATTGATTTGCAGACCTTTAGTCATTCTTGATCTTTGAATAAGTTGCACTTGATCATGATATATGACTATTTTAATGTGGTTTTGAATTCAATTTGCATTTATATTTTTACAATATTATATAATCTATATTTAGGCCAATAGATTATTATAACATTGGCCTGTTGTTTTCTGTCGGTATATACATAGACCTTTAGTTTCATAGTATATATATATATATATATGTATATAAATTTGTGCATAAACTTTTGGTTTTAGGTTTTGCACTCTGGTATTTCAAACTAATTGTAAAGTAGTAGTCTGGTTTTATGTTGTATGCATATTTTCTTCATCTTATTTATCCAAGAGAATAAATAAATACATATTATACATATATCATATATATGGTAAAAATGTCAAACTTTGTGTGTATATACATATAATGATCATATATAAATATAAATATATTAAATATATACACATAAATAGGCTTGGAATCATTCAGACTTTCAGACTTGTCTACTATTTTAGAAGTTTGAGGAAGATTGTATACTTTGGGTATTCGATAAAATTTACCTATTTAGTTGCTGGATTTTAAATATTTTGCTTGTGGTTGGTTTTAACCTCTGATTTACTGTTGGGAGCTGCTGGGATCCACAACAGTATCAGGGAACAAGTTCTCTTTATTTCAAGGACCAGTATCAGACAGACAAACCCACGAAGTTCAGCATAGTTCCAAAAGGCTTTTACTAATCACCAATAATTAAACAAGCTTTGCTACTACAATCCAAGATAATGGGATTTCCCAGACCTCCAGCTCTTGACCAGACCTCTGACCATGCACTCGGTCCCATGTCTCCCACTAAAATGTATGGATCTTCCCCAAGTCAGTTCCTTTATATACTCAAAAGCCAAAATCCATCCTTCAGGGAGGGTCACATCAACAAAGTTCAAGGAACCAGCTTCGAAGTATAGAGTTAGGTAGTGCGCCAGACCTCTGGTTCAGGAAAAACAAATAATAATGCCAGGGCCTACTCCCTTCCTCCAAGAGTAGCACTTTTGTCAAAACACTGCTGAAAGTGATGGCTGGTATAAGGAAATACATCTTAATGGATGTATATTCATTGGGAGAATCACATCATAATTTCATGGACTTTATGCAATCCAGATGGTACCCACAAGGTCGCTCTTATTTTTATTCTGCATCAGGGTCATTCTGAGTGTCCTGTCCTCTGTATACTGAAAGGGTCATGCTTGCTTGCCAGCATGATCCCTCCTTTGGTCTTGGCAGACTTGATAAAGGATAGTCACAGAGAAGCCAGGGTGGTGGTCTCCTGGTAAATTCTAATTGCTTCCACGCTGTGACCAGTCGGTGTTAAGAGGAATTGTGTCCAATATAGATAGCATTGAAATCATAGTAGAGATAATAATAATATTCCAATAATATACACAGGGCAAAGCTGCTACCTGCTCCCCCTGTGCTTGGATGATCATGAGGTGTCCGGGAGGGAAGAAGGGTTCTAACCCTGGCATGTCATCCCAATAGAGCCTGATAAGAAGCCAGAGGACCCCATACCATGATGGCAGGCATTTTCAACATCCGGACTCCACAGCTCATCAGAGCTCCACCCAAGAGAAAAGCCTATCTCTCCCCGTTATGCATTGCTGCTTTGTGGTTGCGAGGTTCATCAATAAATGCACAAACTGAGATGCTACTTACTACTAAGAGTATCCCAACCACGTGGCAGAACCTGGCAAGCTACCAGTGTCGTATTTGATATGCCCAAATAGTGACAATTATAGACCTCATTCCATGACCTGAATAAATGGTTTGAGGCTCTTTGTGTTCCTGGAGCAAGCAGAAACTCTTGGGCTACACTAGCATGCGACAGGGACATATGGAGATGTTACTGTGCCCACTCAAGAAAATCGATGAACAACGGAAGACAAGTGATACAAAAGATATACATATATATGTGTGTGTGTATATATATATGTATATGTATATGTATTCTCCAACATATGTATGTTTATATATATATCCAACATATATATGTATGTATATAAATCTGTACATATGCTTTTTGGTTTTGGGTCTTGCACTCAGGTATTTCAAACTAATTGTATAGTAGCAGTCTGGTCTTATTTTGCATGCATATTTTCTTCATCTTATTTATCCAAGACACTATATATACACACATACATATATATATGGTAAAAGTGTCAAACTTTGTGCATATATATATACATATCTATATATATATACACACACATGTTCATATATATAATTATATAAGTAGGCTTGGATTCATTCCAGACTTTCAGACTTGTCTACTGTTTTGGAAAGCTTGAGATTTTTGGAAGATTGGTATTAATTATACTTTTGGTATTTGATAGAATTTACCTATAAAGTTGCTTGGTTTTAGATTTTTTTGGTTGTAGATGGTTTAAACTGCTGGTTTACTCTACCAGAAATCTGATCATTTATATTTTCCACTTCTTTCGTCCAGGCTTTATTTTTCTAGGAAGGCATTATTTTTATGGGGCTTTCCAATTCATAGACTTACAATTATTGACAGTAGCTGCTCAGATCGTGTTTCTATTAAAAATGTCCCTTTTATTTCTGTTTTTGAATCCACTCACTCTTTTTTAAATTATTATTAAGTCTAGCTAAAATTTTTAAAGAGCTATTTCTAATTTTTATTGATTTTTAGTACTGTCATTTCCATCTCTATTTCTTTTAATTCTTCTCTTTGTTTTTCCTTTTACTAATTTTGGATTCCATTGCTCTTTTCCGTTTTGTCTATTTCTGGAGGGATATAGGTAATTTGAGAGTTGTCTAGTTTTATGATATATATATATATGTGTATATATATGAACATATATATGCACACAAATATATCTTTTTTCAGCTTCATTTGTAATTAATTTAATGTAAACAATGTGGCTAGAGTTCTTAATGTATTAAAGCTTCTCTTCTGACCTAATATATAATCTGCCTTAGAGATTGTTCCAAATTCACCTGAAATTAATGTGTATTTTGTATGTTTTTGAGGAAGCCACACAAAAACTGAGGCAGTGTTCAGGGTTTACTCCTGACTCTGCTCAGAGATCTCTCCTGGAGGTGCTTTGGGGATCATAGGTGGTGCTAGGGATCAAACCTTTGCCACCATGTGCAAGGCAAGTGCCTTAACCCCTGTACTATGTTCCCAGCCCCTTGTATATGTATTTGTTGTGTTTGGAAGATAGGTCTTTATATAGCTCTTAAATTAATCAATTCTGATTAAGTGTCATTCAGTCTTGTAAATGTGAAATTGGATTCCTGTGCTGGTGGGTTCTTGATAATTGTATGAAAGATTTGCATACAAAACTTAGAAGATTGAAAGTTAGTTTATTGTACAGATGATTCCAAGTCCCTCCCCAAATGTCTAGGCCTCTCTGTTACCTGTGATTGATTTCCTAGTCCTGTCCCATGTAGTCTACTCACCTCCTGTGTACAACTTCCCTGTGATCGTCTCTCATGTGTGTTCTCATGTGTGTTCCCCGAGCCTTCAGCCAAAGTCACATACACTTGGGCAAGAACCCTGTGCTCCTTACCTGCCACTGGGCCTCCCAACTGTATGTCAGCATTCCCTTTGTCCTGCCATTACTTTCCTTAGTCTTCAGCCACAACTCTTTGCATGTGGGACTCTTAGGCTCAGTAGCTTGCTAATAACTGGGCATCCATGCCCTGACTGAATCTAAGCTGTTCTGGGCATGCAAACCCTACTGTAACCTGGGCCTCTGAGCCTGGTCTGTACCTGTATCTGCTCTTGCCTGGACTTGTGTGGCATACCTGTACTGGGTCCTGTACCTGCCGCCCTATCTGATCCAGGAGTGAGTGCAGACAGCATGTGCTCAGAGAGGGAGTGAGGTGGCAAGAGAGTGAGAGATAACCGGGACTCCCTTTTATCTGTTGCCAAATCCCACCCCAAGGCATCCCCATCTACATTCTGATTGGCTACTTGTTCCATGGTTTGATGATTGGCTAAAGAACCTGGCATTCTCCACCTTAGCTCCTGCTCTGTCAGTCTGATGTGTCAGTATTAATTTTCTGTCTGAATCCCGGATCAATTATCACACATTGATATAAATGTAAAAATCCCTAAAATTATAATATTGCTATAATGTTTTCCATTTTGGTATCAATATTTATTTTATATACTTAAATGTTTATAATTTGGGTAAATAGCTATTTACAAATATATACTTTCTTTCTGGGTTTTTAATATTTATCATCGTATAATGGTTTTTTAAAAAATAATAAATTTCATGTTGTACATATCGATATCCCAAATTTGTTTTTTTGTGCCTGGAATATCCATTTCCTTACTACTTTTCAGTTTCCGGTATCATTAAACCAGAATTGAGTGTCTTATAGGCAGCATATTGATGGGCATTTTTTTCCTCTCCCCTATTTAGCCACTCTATTGATTGGAGAATTTAGTCCATTTAAATGTTAAATGATTATTGATAGGCATGTACTTCTGTTTGTTGTTTTCTGACTGTTTAGTAGCTCCTGTCACTTTCTTTCATCTTCTTTGTTTATTCTTTTGTGGTTTCATTCTCAAAAAAAGCAGAAGAATGTCTGATTACAGAAGAGAGGGGCTATTAGTAATCTTAGACAACTTAAGGTGGTAATAAAATTCACCAGCACAGGTAGGAGAACAATATCAGAGAGAGACTAGGGTTCTGATTTCATGTCTAACAGAGACAGTGAAATAAGTCCAGTCAGTTTTTTTTTTTTGTAAGGGAACACATACATATTCATGAGGGACAGTGTGCACTGTTGAGGAATATACATGAAATTACAAAAAGTATCAGAGAAGCTTAATGGGGTTATGTTTTTTAGTATGATCATATAAAAGGAGTAACAGGAGACTGGAAGAATGATATTGTGCTCTTCGGCTGGCCATTGTCCAGTTCTATTCTTCACCAAAAGTTTGAAACTTTTTACCAAATTCACTATTCTTCCTTCCCCTTCCAGTAATTTTTAGTCTCATGAAAGAACTATTCTTAGTTCATTTGTTTGGTTGTAATATAAAAGACATATAAGTGAAAACATGATATATTTCTCCATATTACTTAGTTCACAGTGTAATATCTTCGGGTCCACCGATGTTGACACAAAAATAAAGGCCATAGATGATACTCCAAGGACAGTAATGGTGATTATATACAGATACAGAAAAGTTGAAAATCGCCTGTATTCTCTAGAAAGACATAATTTTCATTGAATTTGCTTTTATCAAATAGGTACAAGTTTAAGTAGGAGATGTCAGTTGAGCCAAACTAAGACACTTTCTATAAAATAGTTGATTAGCATGTTTTAAAATACTCAGAGAAGAAATCAAAAAGGAAATCCAAAGATTCCTGGAAACAAATAAAAATGAAGACACAATCTATCAGAACCAGTGAGACACCGCCAAAGTAGTGTTAAGAGGGAAGTTCATAGCTCTGCAAGCATTCATCAGGAATCAAAGAAAGGGCCCACATAAATAACCTGATGTCACAGCTCAAATATTAGAAAAAGACCAAAAAAAAAAGGAGTACAACCCAGGCAGAAAAAGGAAATAATAAAACTTAGGAGATCAATGAGCTGGAAATCCAAAAAACAATAAAAAAAAAATTAATGAAACCAACAGCTGGTTCTTTGAAAAAATAAACAATATAGACAAACCACTTGGAAGACTTGTAAGGACAGGAAAAAGAGAGAACCCAAATACATAATCAGAAATGAAATCAGAACCCAAATACAAAATCAGAAATGAAAAGGGGGGACATCACAACAGAAACCAAGAAATCCAAAAGATTATCAGTGATTACTTTAGAGCCTGTATTCCATGATACATGAGAATCTAGAAGAAATGAATGAATTCCTGAAGACCTGTAACCTCCCACAGCTGAAACAAGAAGACCTGCAATACCTGAATAAGCCTACCACCATTGAGGAAATTGAAACAGTAATTAAAAGTCTACCCAAACACAAAATCCCAAGTCCAGATGGATTCACTAGTGAATTCTCCCAAGCATTTAAGGAGGACCTACTGAAAATCCTTTTCAAGCTCTTCCAGGAAATAAAAGAAACAGAAACACTCCCAAATAGCTTCTACGAAGCACATATCACCCTAATACCCAAATCAGGCAGAGACAACCACAAAAAAAGAAAGAAAACTACAGACCAATCTCCCTGATGAATAGATGCTAAGTTTTTCAACAAAATTCTAGCAAAAAAAAATCCAAAAACTGATCAAAAAGATTATACATCATGACCAAGTAGGATTCATCCCAGGAATGCAAGGATGGTTCAACATCCGCAAGTCAATCAACATAATCAACATAATACATCATATCAATAAGAGAAAAAAAATAAAAACCATATGATCATATAGATAGACACAGAAAAAGCATTTGACAAGTTCCAACAGCCATTCTTTATAAAAATCCTCCATAAAATGGGAATTAAAGGAACCTTCCTCAGTATAGTCAAAGCTATCTACCAAAAACCCAAGTGTTTCATCCTCAGTAGAGAAAAATTTAAAGCCTTCCCCCTAAGATCAGGAATAAAATAAGATTGCCCACTCTCACCACTTCTATTCAATATAGTACTGGAAGTACTTGCCATATCATTCAGAAAAGAAAAGGACATTAAGGGCATCCAGATAGGCAAGGAAGAAGTCAAGCTATCACTATTTTCAGATGACATGATATTATACCTAGAGAACCCTACACTCTCTACCTAAAGCTCCAAGAAACAATAGACACCTATAGTAGAGTGGCAGGGTACAAAATTAATATTCAAAAGTCAGTGACTTTCCTATATGCAAATAACGAAAGACAGAAAGGGATATTAAGAAAACAATCGCATTCGCAATTGTGCTACAGAAAATCAAATACCCAGGAATCAGCTTAATGAAGAGTACAAAGGACCTGTACAAAGGAAACTAGAAAACATTATATATTGGTATAATATATATTATACCAATATAATGTTATATTGATATAATATATATTATAACAATATAATATATATTATATCATACCTATATATTATATTATAATATATTATATTATATTGTACCAATATAATATATATTGGTATAATATATATTGTATATTATACCAATATAATATATATATTATAACAATATAATATATATTATATCATACCTATATATTATATTATAATATATTATATTATATTGTACCAATATAATATATATTGGTATAATATATATTGTATATTATACCAATATAATATATATATTATATTGGTATAATATATATTATACCTATATATTATATTGGTATAATATATATAACATATATATTATACCAATAAAATATATATTGGTATAATATATATATATATTATACCAATATCCAAGGTCAGGCAAAACATGGATAAGGAGGTCTTGTCAAAAGTGGAATCTATGGTCCAGCCCTTTTGAAAACAATATGGGCATTCCTCCAAAAACTAGATATTGAACTCCCATTTGATCTAGAAATACCACTCCTGGGAATATACCCTAGTGACTGAAAAACACATGGCAGAATCACTATCTGTACTTCTTTATCATCAATACACTATTCACAGTAGCTGAAATATGGAAACAATCTGAGTGCCCAAGAACAGAGGACTGGCTAAAGAAACTGTGGTACATCTTCATGATGGAATACTTTGCAGCTGTCAGAAAAGACGAAATTGTGAAATTTACCTGCAAATGTATGGACATGGAGTCTATCATGCTGAGTGAAATTAGTCGGAAGGGAAAAGACAGATATAGAACTACTGCATTCATTAATGGTATATAAATATATATACCAATGTTTTACTGAGTGTGGGCAATGTAATGTCAGACTAGAAGTCACCATTGAATATACACAAAGAGACTTAAATGATAAACCCTAAATGTCTGCAGGGCTAGCCACAATGTGTAAAAGAAGGGGGAGAGAGATGCAGAGACAGAGAGACAGAGAGAAAGAGAGGAAAAGGGGGTACCTGGTACTGAGGCAGGCTGGGGTTGGTGGGGGGGGTGTGGGTATACTGGTGGTGGGCATGGGGTACTGGTGGAGGGATCACTTGATTACTTGATCACTTGAATCCCGTTATTCATCTATTTGCTCGAGCGGGCGCCAGTAACATTTCCATTGGACCCTATCACGTGCCAATGTAGCCCAATGGCATCTGGTTGATTCAGGAATATGAAGAGTCTCAAACCATTCCTTCAGGGTCTTTACAAGGAAGTCTGACCATCTTGTAGGTGGGCAGCCACGTGATCTTTGACATCCCGTGGGATCCAGTCGGTAACGGCTCTAGTCTAGCAGTTGTCTCCAAATCGCATTACATGTCCAGTCATCTGATTTTCGATGCCTTGGCAAACGAGAAAGCATCCCTGATTCTGGAATAGCGACAGAGGTCAGAACTCCGGATTCCTTCTCTCTCTTGAGTGAGGTGTGATATTCCAAGCATAGCTCTTTCTATTCCTCTCTGGGAGACCCAAATAGCATTCTCATTCTGCTTTCGTAGGGCCAGGTCTCTGAGGGATGGAGGGATGGATGTTGGAATACTGTATTACCAAGAACCGATTATGAACACCTTTGTAACTGTATGTTTCATTGTGGTATAATAAAAATGTTTTTAAAAAAGTGGAATCTACCACAAACTTGTGGGAATCAGAGGTTAGGTAAGACAGAGAATGGAACAGTGTGCTACTAATTGTCAAAACTGATAATACCAGCCTAGAACTGAGCATTGAATATAAGCAAAAATAAACACATGATATGAAAGGGCTAATACCAACCTAGAACTGAGCATTGAATACAGGCAGAAAAATGCACATGATGGCCTCTAAGTATATTTCAATCCACAATGTGTAAGAGAGGAAAGAGAGAGAGAGGGAGAAAGAGAGAAAAGAGGTAAAGTACCTGCCATAGAGGCAGGCTCTAGGAGGGGGGGAGGGAATTGGGGACATTGGTGGTGGGAAATGGGCATGGGTGGAGGAAGGGGTGCTGGAATACTATGTGATTGAAACCCCCAAACATGAACAACACTGTAATTGTATATCTCACGGTGGTATAATAAATTATTAATTAAAAAACCATACATTCTCGGGAGAGAAACTATGCTTGAATGATTAGATTAAATCTTAGTAATAGAATTCCTTTTTTTCCTCTTCATTAGAGTGAAGTATAAAGAATATTGTGGATAAAGCTTAAAAAAGACACATAATAACCTCTAAATGTATGTATTGCAATCCACAATGTATAAGAGAAGAAAGAGAGAAAGAGAAAGAGAGAAAAGAGATAAAGAACCTGCCATAGAGGCGGGCTAGGGAGAGGGGAGGGAATCAATGACATTGGTGGTGGGAAATGGGTACTGGTGGAGGGATGGGTGCTGGAACACTGTATGACCGAACCCAAATATGAACATCTTTGTAGTTTTTATCTCATGGTGGTATAATAAAATCACTTGTATCACTTGTCTTCCCATTGTTCATCAATTTTGCTCAAGAAACCACCAGTAACGTCTTCATTCATTGCAAATTAGGTCCATTATTGTTACTGTTTTTGGGATATCAAAAACACCATGGGTAGATTGCCAGGCTCTGCCATGGCCCTGGATTTATTCCAGATATATGCATATGTACACTTAATTTCATTTTCTCTTCATGTTAAGAAGTTTTCCTCTTTTGTTCACTTATATAAGAAGACTTCCTCAATGGTATAATAAAATATTAAAATAAATAAATAAATAAATAAATAAATAAAAGACTCAAGATCACAAAAGGCAAAAGGAAGAATAAAGGAAATTTCACAGACAAAAGCAGTGGTGTGATTAAAGACACATACCAACCAAATACACAGGTCCTGCCATAGGAGAAAAGACATTGGTGGAAAATTATCCATGGTTACAATATACTGGAGTTTAGTTAATAGTGTTTAATCATGATACCTTTCTCGTTTTGATCACTGAAAGGCAAATATTTCAGGTGTAAGCTTTAAGAAAAGTGTGGTAAGGATTGTACAGGTGCTCTTCACTGTTTCTAATGTTTAAATCTAAAATTAATTAAAAAGTAACATTAAAAATCATTTTCATAACATGAGTTTGGGAATACAATTGTACTCTATTCCCACACCTTTGAACTGCTGGCACGTAAATAGTAACTATAAAATTCAATATGGGACACATTGACATTATCAGGTATCACATCTTGTGTGAAATAGCTGGATATTTCTTGACTTTGGATCTAACCTAGTAGTTGTTTTTTACTCTATGGCTAGCAGTCCCTCCTGACAGGACTCTGGCAATTACATGTGGTGCCAGGATGAGACATGGCTACCTGCAAGGCAAGCATTTTGCCTCCTGTATTGTCTCTTCAGCCCACTAGCTGGATCTTGGTTAAGACCAAAACAATATACAAACATTTTAGTAGCTTATTGTCACTAATATGTCCATGGGCGTGGTGCTGAATGGTAGATTTAAAACCGTATGCTTGTTTTTGGCATTAGTTTATCCTTACAAAAAGGTAAACTGCAGCGCAGGACAAACATGTTCATGTTAAATGAAGCATAACACCAGGGATTTCTGCTTCGCTTTCCCAGAGTCAAGTATCTTTCCTTGAACACCAGCTTTCTTCTTGATCTACAAGTTAACTACCTTAGAGTCTCTGTGATAACCGTGTATTTCATTAATTTCACCAACACAGACAACTTAAGTTGCGAGCTCCATTCAGAATTGTTGCAGAGCTTTGGACGAACATGGGCTCAACAATTACAAAGACGTTCATGTTTGCGTTTCAGTGATATACTGTTCCAGCACCCATCCCGCCACCAGTGCCAATTTCCCACCACCAATGTCCTCTGATACACTCCCCCTCTCTCAGCTTGCCTCTATGACAGGAACTTTGTCTCTTCTCTCTCTCTCTCTCTCTCTCTCTCTCTCTCTCTCTCTCTCTCTCTCTCTCTCTCTCTCCTCTCTTTTTATTCTCTTACACATTGTGGTTTGAAATACATACATTTAGATGTTTTCATGTATTTCCCTTTGTGTACATTCAATGCTCAGTTCTAGGCTAGTATTATCATTTTCAACAATTATTAGTACACTGTACCTTTCTCTGTCTTACCTAACCTCTGATTTTCACACACAGTATATTCCACCCACTGACGAGAACTCCTGATGCATATTTTGCCTGACCTTGGATATTGGTATCATACTGTTTTTTATATCACTGTATCACTGTATCACTGTCTTCCCGTTCATCATCGATTTGCTCGAGCAACACCAGTAACATCTCCATATGCCCTGTCTCATGCTAGTAGAGCCCAAGGGCACCTGCTTGCTCCAGGAACATAAAGAGCCTCAAACCATTCCATTAGGTCATGGGAATGAGGTCTAAAATTGTTACTGGTATTTGGCATTTCAAATACGACATGGGTAGCTTGCCAGTTTCTGTCGTGCGGGAAGCATACGCTTGTAGTCATCTCTAAGACCAGCATTTATTGATGAACTGTGCAACCGCTTGTGGCCATGAGAGCCAGGCTGTGATAGGCTAGTCTGCTGGGTGGAGTTCTGACTAGAGGGAAGACCGGATGTGGAAAATGGAGGCCCTCATGGAGTGGGGGTTGTCTGGCTTGTTGCGAGGCTCTGCTGGGGTGGCGGGCCAGGACTAGAACCCGCCATCCCTCTGGGGGCGCCTCGTGAGCGGCTGGGCACAGAGAGAGCCAGTAGCAGCTCTGCCTCATGTCTGTGAGTCTCTGGATCAGCATACCTGAGCTGGATTTCAAAAAAGACTGCTGCAGGGTGGCTCTCAATGAATCGGGCTGTGATTAACTGCTCTGCTGGGTGGAGTTCTGATGAGAGAGAAGTGTGGATGTGGAAAATGGAGGCCCTCATGGAGTGGGGGTCGTCTGGCTTGTTGCAGGGTCTGCTGGGGTGGCGGGCCAGGGCTAGTACCCGCCATCCGTTTGGGTGCCTCGTGAGCGGCTGGGCACAGAGAGAGCCAGTAGCAGCTCAGCCCCATGTCTGTGAGCCCCATGTCTGTGATATTTTTTTATATCCTGCAAATAAATATATTTGTTTATCTGTCCTTTTTCTTCTGGCTAATTTCACTTAGCATGATCCTCTCCACATCCATCCATTTATAGGAAAATTTCATAACCTTATTTTTCCTAACAGCTGCATAGTATTCCATTGTGTAGATGTACCACAGTTTCTTTATCCAGTTGTCTGTTCTCAAGCACTCTGGTTGTTTCCAGATTCTGGCTATTGTGAATAGTGCTGCTATGAACATAGAAATATAGATGGTGTTTCTGCTTTGTGTTTTTTTGCCTCCTGGGGTATATTCCCAGGAGTGGTATGGCTTTGTCAAAAGGGAGCTCAATTTCTAGTCTTTGGAGGAATGTCCATATTGTTTTCCAAAAAGGCAGTACCATAGGGGAGTTATAATTTAACAGATGTGATCTTTAGCCTCTAGTTCTTACAATATTGGGAAATAACTCTTAGAATATAGGTAAAATTTTGAGCAATCTTAATGGTGAAATTTTGTTAGGATTGAGGTATCACAAAACCTAACTTGAAATAACCACTCTGTTGCAGATTTTCATCTGGAACTTCTTCAAATCTTTAGTATTTACAAAAGCCTAGTATGCCCACATAAGCCCCTTTTCCCACCACTTCACATCATCTGAGTATTGTATATGTTGTCAGTGTTGTCAGCTACTGCTCTGTAATTGGTTCTATATCAACTTTGACTGGTCCCAAGGAGAAGCAGTTCAACAGCACCTGTATTCTGGCCTATATGTCCTTATTGGTTTCTCTTGTTTTCCAGGTTGATGCTGTGTCTTGGGACATTTCAAGAACTTCTTCAGTATTTACTCATTTATAAATTATGGGTCAATCCCCCATGAGTTGACTATTTGTCTAGTGAATAATGGTGACTAAAGTACACTATTAATAATAGTAACAGCTGAGACATAATATGTTTTTAAGGTATTTGTCGGGATTAACCAACCAGTCATCCACAGAGGGTACCGACTCCTTGCAATGATACTCTCCTTCACTGATTAGGCTCGGAGTTATAACGCAAATAAATTTAAAATCTAGGCTCAAGTTTCTAGCAAACCCAGATTGTAACATTGCAATTAAAATATTTCAGGGAGGATAAAAAGAGAAAAAATTTAGTATTGATGTCTGAAAGTTCCTTAATAAAGACATGGTGAAATTTTGAGTTATTTTCATTAAATCTATCAATGAGACTTATGCATGAATAAACATATTCTTACATAAAGTCTATGAGTCAATGTTGGAGGACAGGTTTAGTTAGTTTGGGGGTTTTGTTGTTTTGCCCACTCCCAACTTAATCAAGTTAAGTCAAGGTTCATTCTAATGAGACCTCTCTTCTATGTAAACAGAAGTCACCTTGATTGAATAACTTCTGATTTATACATCTACTAAGACTTCTATGTTTTCTAGATTGGGCAGAGCTCCTCTTTATACCCACTTCACCCAGCGTGGGACAGTTAGAATTTACCAGGAGACTACCATGCTGGCTACGTTGATACTATAGGAAGACTATAGGAAGGATCATACTAGTTTGCTCTAAGCAGGCGAGCGAGACCCTTTCAGTACACGAGAACAAGATACTCAGAATCACCCTGGTGCAGATAATAATAAGAAGGACCTTTGGGTACCATCTAGATTACATGAAGCTCATGAAATTAAGATGTATTACTTTATATCAGCCCTCTCTCTCTCTCTCTCTCTCTCTCTCTCTCTCTCTCTCTCTCCAGTGTTTTACATAAGAGATAATCTCAGGATTAGTCCCTGGTTATCTTTGCTTATACCTGCAACAGGGTGTGGCACCCGCCTTCTACACTCTGTTTAGAGTTCTTTGTTGCTATGACCCTCCCTGTTGGATTACTTTGGTGTATATAAAGGGACCAGCTTTTGGCTTCTCTGCTTTTGGCTCCTTGGCTTTTTGGCCTTTTTGCTTTTGGCCTTTTGCTCCTTCTTCTGGGTAGGACTCAGCTTGGGTGAGATCCTCTCTGTTTGGTGGGAGACTTAGGCTCTTTTGTATGGTCTAAGTTCAGAACAGAGCTACAGTTTGTTCATTATATTGGAGTGCTGTGGAAGAGCTTTTGTACTATTAAAAAGTCTTTTTGGAACTGCACTGGACTCGAGTTCTCATCTGTTCCCCAGCGTCCTTGGAGGTAGAAGAGAACTTCTGTCCTGACACTGTCGGGGACCCCAGCAGTGTTCCCTGACAGGTCAACCTAGAATAAAACAGAAGGCCAACTATAATTAACAGAAGGAAAAAATTTTCAACCCAGTCCTAATACTTGCCCTTAGATTTGGGATACCTGTTGGCCTTTTAAAATCTACTGAGTAGCAATGTATTTTAGCACCAGGTCCTTTCAGGAACTTTCTCACTTGTACACTTCAACGATCATTCTATTTGCATCAAACTGGAGAGGTTTTGGGGAATGAGGAATTATGATGTCACACTAGAACTCACTATTAAATAATTAGATAGATACATCATACATTATTAATATCCATAGGACAAGCCATAAAGTGTAATAGAAGAGAGATTGGGAAATACAGGGACATAGACAAAGAGATAGATAAGTAAAATGCGCCTGCAATGGGGGGCAGACTGGGTCTGGGTGGGTGTGTTTGGGGATTGGGTGGTGGGAATTAGCACTGTGGAGGGATGGATTCTGTAACGCTGTATTGTAGAGACCCAGTTATGAACATCCTTGTAATTCTATATATTACATGGTATAATAAGGATTGGGGAAGATGAAGGAGAGCTGGAGAGAGAGATAGAAAAAGGGAGCGAAGGAAGAAATGCCTGCTCTGGAGCTGGGAGAGGGGGAATGTGGGGACATTGGTGGTGGGAATGGGGCACTGGTGAAGGGATGGCATTGGTGGTGGGAATGGGGCACTGGTGAAGGGATGGGTGCTGGAACAATATATGAGTGAGACCCAATTATGAACATCTTTGTAATGTTTGTACATCACCAATGATATGTAGACTGATCCAGCCTACCCAGGTGGGTGTCTCATTTCACATTGATTACCACAAGTCTCACACCCTAAATTTCAAAACTGTGTAATGCACTACTGTCTGCGTAAAGTACTTAGCAAATATCCTACACAGAGGTACCAGGGAACATAGGCCTTAACATTCTTAACTACCACAAAATTTCACCGACAGCCTAGACACCCCTTACTCTACAGCCTATCCACACAAGAAAACACAATTTTCAGCCTGCAAAGGTATAATGGTAAAGGAGCACAGAATTCTACCAAGCTTCATGAGTGAAGTCACTAACCCAGATGAGTCAAGCTATAAAGATGAGCTATATAGCCTCTCTGAAAAAGTATTTTGCAAGGAACTGTTAAGAATGTATAAGGAGCTCAAAGAAGCAATGGAGCAGTCAGTAAAATACAAGAGGACATGAGAGAAGAAATGAGTAAAAACCCAATAAAAATACAAGGAGAAGTGACAGCTATTAAAAAATGTGGTAGGTGAAATGAAAATCTCATTGGAAGGCCTTTACAGCAGAGTAACAACTGCTAAAGACATAAAGTGAGCTATAAGATGAGGTGCAGAGATTCTCTAGACAACAACAGAAGATGGAAAAAAGACTCACAATAAATGAGCAGACTACAAAAAGATAATCGGGATGAAGATAAAAGGTATAACATAAGGATCATTAGAGTCTCAGAAGGGCATGAAGACAAACCATAATGAAGAAACAACTGTCAAAACCATCATTGCAGAGAAGTTCCCAGAAGTAAAGAGCACTTGCTCCCAGATCCAGGAGGTCTGAAGGGTACCAGCTAAAAGAAATTCAAATAAGAATACTCCAAGACACATCCTAATTAGAATGACAAAAACCATGGATGGAGATAGAATACTGAAAGCAACATGATCAAAGAAGGAAATCACCTACAAGGGAGCATCCCTAAGATTCACAGTAGACTTTTCAGACAAAACTCTCCAAGCCTGAAGACAATTGTGGAATATCATGAAAAGATATAACAAAATGGAGGCCCTGCCAGAATTTTTTTTCTTAATTTTTGCTTTTACTATTATTTTTTTATTTTCTTACATCACTGTGAGTTATACAACTACAAAGATGTTCATTGGGTTTCAGACCTACACTGTTCCAGCACCCATCTTTCCACCAGTGCACAGTTTCCACCATCTATGTCCCCAGATTCCCATCTCCCTCCTGGAGGCTCGGCCTGCCTCCATGACAGGCTCTTTGGCTCTTTTCCTTTTCTCTCTCTCTCTCTCTCTCTCTCTCTCTCTCTCTCTCTCTCTCTCTCTCTCTCTCTCTCTCTCTCCTCTCTCCCTCTCCCTCTCCCCCTCCTTCTCCTTCTCTCCTTCTTTTTATTACATATTGTGGCTTGCCCTACATACATTTTCATTTAGGGATTATCATGTAAATTATTTATTTACAGTCAATGCTCAGTTCTCATCTGGCGTTACTGTATCCAATAATTAGTAGAAAACCTGTATATATTTATATCCCACAAATTAATGCAGTATTCTATATCTGTCCTTATCCTTCTGACTGATTTCACTCAGTAAGATGATCTCCATGACCATCCGTCTGTAGGTAAATTTCATGACCTAATTTTTCCTGACAGCTGCCCAGTATTCCATTATGTAGATGTACCACAGTTTTTTTTTTATCCAGTCTTCTGTTCTCAGATGCTCAGGTTGTTTGCAGATTCTTACTATTGTGAATAGTGCTGCGATGAATATAGAAGTGAAGATAGTGTTGCTACTGTGTGTTTTTGCACCCCCAGGGTATATTCCCAGAAGTGGTATTGCTGGGTGAAATGGGAGGTCAGTATCTCGTTTTTAGAGGAATGTCCATATTGTTTTCTCAGAAGGCTGGACCAGTCTACATTCCCACGAAAAATGGGTGGAGTCTGACCAGGTCCTTTACAATGGCAGGCAGCCCCCGAGGCACACCTTTCCAGCATAAAGGGCTGGAACTTTGAGAAGGGGACCAAGCCACACCCAGCTTCCTTGGACCGCCCTCCTGACGCCATCCGCCCCCACGCCCAGCAGCTCCCCGCTCTCCCCACCAGGTGCGTTCCCCGCAGGCAGCCCCCGAGGCACCCCTTTCCAGCATAAAGGGCTGGAACTTTGAGAAGGGGACCAAGCCACACCCAGCTTTTTCGGATCTTCCACTGGACTACCTCCACCCCGACCCCCTGACTCCGGAACCACCCAGCGACACTCCAAAATTCAAAACCGCGTGGGGGCACTAGCGCCCGTGCAAAGTAATATCTATCTACCTGAGATACCACTGAGCATTTGCCCCTACATTCTTTGCTATACATCCCTAACTGCAAAGTAATTCAGGCACCTACTAACTCTATTGACTAGTCACCCAGAACACACATTTTCAACCTACGATAGTCATTATGGTAAAGCAACGCAGAATTCCTTCAAGCTCTACGATTGAAGTCACTAATACAGATGAGTCAAGCAATAACGATGAGCTATATAACCTCTCTGAAAAGGAATTTCGGAAGGAACTGTTAAAGATTCACAAGGAACTCAAAGAAACAATGGAATACAAAGTCAATAAAATACAAGAGGACATGAGAGCAGAATTGAGTAAATTTCAGACCAAAGTACAAGCAGAAATGACAGATATTAAAAATGAGGTAAGTGAACTGAAAAACACAGGGGGAAGGCCTCCAAAGCAGAGTAACAGCTACTGAAGAAAGAATTAGTGATCTCAAAGACGAGGTTCAGAGATTCTGTAGACAACACCAGAAGATGGAAAAAAGACTCACAATCAATGAACAGACTACCAGAGAAAATCGGGATGAAGCCAAAAAGGAACAACATACGCATCATTGGGGTCCCAGAAGGGCAAGAAGAAAACCCTGATGAAGAAGAAACTGTCAAAGCCATCATCGCTGAGAAGTTCCCTGAACTGAAGAAAGCATGCTCCCAGATACAGGAGGCCCGTAGGATACCAGCTAAAAGAAACCCCAATAAGAATACTCCAAGACACATCCTTATTAAAATGACAAAAAGATAGACAGAGATAGAATACTGAAAGCAGCAAGATCAAAGAAGGAAATCACATACAAAGGAGCATCCCTGAGATTTACAGCAGACTTCTCAGATGAAACACTCCAAGCCCGAAAACAATGGTGGGATATTGTGAAAAGACTCAATGAACTGCAGGCTTCACCAAGAATTCTTTACCCAGCTAGACTTACTTTCAGATGTGAAGGAAAGATACACAACTTCATGGATAAACAACAACTCAGGAAATTCATAGACTCAAAACCAACTTTAAAAGAAGGATTGAAGGGTCTATTGTAAAATAAGACAACCCAAAACCACAACAAGTTTAAACAGAAAGATGGCACAAAATCCAATGACAATAATATCTCTCAACGTCAACGGTCTAAATGCACCAATTAAGAGACATAGGGTGGCAAAATGGATTAAAAAACTGAATCCAACATTCTGCTGCCTACAAGAAACACATCTGAATAATCAGAGCAAACACAGACTCAAAGTCAAAGGCTGGAAGACCATTCTCCACGCAAACAACTCCTCAAAAAAGGCGGGTGTGGCCATACTCATATCTGACAATATAGACTTCAGGCTGAAAAAGGTTAAAAGGGACAATGAAGGCCATTTCTTAATAATTAAGGGGTATGTATACCAGGAAGAAATCACACTACTAAACATATATGCGCCAAACGAGGGGCCAGCAAAATACTTAAAACGACTATTAATAGACCTCAAAGAAGACATTAACAGTAGCACAATAATAGTCGGAGACTTCAACACTGCCTTATCGACTATGGATAGATCGACGAGACTGAAACTCACCAGGGAAATACTGGACCTGAAGGAAGAAATGGAAGAAAGAGAGCTGGTTGATATATACAGGGCTTTTCATCCCCAAAAAAGCTGAATACACATTTTTTCCAGTGCACATGGAACATTCTCCAAGATAGACCATATACTGAGCCACAAAGCATACCTCAACAAAATAAAAAAGATAGAAATTGTGTCAACTATCTTTTCAGATCATGATGCACTGAAAATAGTAGTTAACCATACACAGAAGCAGGGAGTCAAACCAAACACCTGGAAACTGAACAGCTCACTGCTGAACAACAAATGGGTCATAGAAGAAATCAAACAGGAAATCCAAAGATTCCTAGAAACAAATGACAATGAAGATACCAACTATCAGAACTTGTGGGACACAGCAAAAGCTGTGTTAAGAGGAAAGTTCATAGCTCTGCAAGCATTCATAAGGAAAGAAGAAAGGGCCCACATAAATAACCTGACCTCACAGCTGAAAATATTAGAAAAAAGACCAACAAAAGAAGCCCAACCCAGGCAGAAGGAAGGAAATAATAAAACTTAGGGAGGAAATCAACGAGCTGGAAACCAAAAAAAAAAATCCGAAAAGATTAATGAAACCAAGAGCTGGTTCTTTGAAAAATTAAACAAGATCGACAAGCCACTGGCAAGACTTGTAAGGACAGGGAAAGAGAGAACCCAAATAAACAGAATCAGAAATGAAAATGGTGACATCACAACAGAAAAGACAGAAATCCAAAAGATCATCAAAGATTACTTTGAGAACCTGTATGCCACGAAACATGAGAACCTAGAAGAAATGGATAAATTCCTGAAGTCCTATAACCTCCCATGATTGAAACAAGAAGACCTCCAATACCTGAATAAGCCTATCGCCATCGAGGAAATTGAAACAGTAATTAAAAGTCTGCCCAAACACAAAAGCCCAGGTCCAGATGGGTTCACTAGCGAATTCTACCAAACCTTTAAGGAGGACCTACTGCCTGTCCTGTTCAAGCTCTTCCAGGAAATAGAAGAAACAGAAACACTCCCAAACAGCTTCTACGAGGCACACATCACCCTGATACCCAAAGCAGGGAGAGACAACACAAAGAAGGAAAATTACAGACCAATCTCCTTGATGAACACAGATGCTAAGATCTTCAACAAAATACTAGCAAACAGAATCCAAAGACTCATCAAAAAGATCATACATCATGACCAAGTAGGATTCATCCCGGGAATGCAAGGATGGTTCAACATTCGCAAAATCAATCAACATAATACATCATATCAATAAGAGAAAAAAATAAAAAACCATATGATCCTATCAATAGATGCAGAAAAAGCATTTGACAAGATCCAGCACCCATTCATGATTAAAACCCTCCAGAAAATGGGAATTGAAGGAAGCTTCCTCAAGATAGTCAAAGCCATCTACCAAAAGCCCACAGCGAGTATCATTCTCAATGGGGAAAAATTGAAAGCCTTCCCCTTAAGATCAGGAACACGACAAGGTTGCCCTCTCTCACCTCTTTTATTCAATATAGTACTGGAAGTACTCGCCATAGCAATCAGAGAAGAAAAGGACATTAAGGGCATCCAGATAGGCAAGGAAGAAATCAAGCTATCATTATTTGCAGATGACATGATATTATACTTAGAGAACCCTAAACTCTCGACCCAAAAACTCTTAGAAACAATAGATATGTATAGTAGAGTGGCAGGGTACAAAATCAATACCCAAAAAGTCGGTGGCTTTCCTATACACAAATAACGAAAGAGAAGAAAGGGATATTAAGAAATCGATTCCATTCACAATTGTGCCACAGAAAATCAAATACCTAGGAATCAGCTTAACCAAGTGTGTAAAGGACCTATACAAAGAGAACTACAAGACACTGCTTCAAGAAATAAAAGAGGACACGAGGAAATGGAAACACATTCCCTGCTCATGGATGGGGAGAATTAACATTGTCAAGATGGTAATACTCCCTAGAGCTTTGTACAGATTCAATGCGGTTCCTATAAGGATACCCATGACATTCTTTAAAGAAATTGACCAAACACTCCTGAAATTCGTATGGAATAATAAACCCCCCACGGATAGCTAAAGCAATCCTTGGGAAAAAGAAGAAGATGGGAGGCATCACCTTTCCCAACCTCAAACTGTACTACAAAGCAGCAGTAATAAAAACAGCGTGGTACTGGAATAAAAACAGACCTGTGGATCTATGGAATAGAGTTGAGTATCCTGACACCCACCCTCAAAGACATGATCAGTTAATCTTTGATAAAGGTGCAAAGAGTCCAAACTGGAGTAAGGAAAGCCTCTTCAACAAGTGGTGCTGGGAAAACTGGACAGCTACATGTAAAAAAATGAATTTGGACCTGTGTCTAACACCTTGCACAAAAATCAGATCAAAATGGATTAAAGATCTCAATATCAGACCTGAATCCATAAAGTACATTGAAGAAAATATAGGAAAAACCCTCCACGACATTGAAGCTAAAGACATCTTCAAAGGTGAAACACCATTAACAAAGCAACTAGAAGAAAAGATAAACATATGGGACTACATGAAACTAAAGAGCTTCTGCACCTCAAAAGAAACAGTGACCAAGATAGAAAGGCAGTCCACAGAATGGGAAAGAATATTCACCCAATACCCATCTGATAAGGGGTTAATATCCAGGATATATCAGGCACTGGTACAGCTATATAAGAAGAAAACAGCCAACCCCATTAAAAAAATGGGGAGAAGAGATGAACAGAAACTTTGACAAGGAAGAAATTCGAATGGCCAAAAGGCATATGAAAAAATGCTCATCATCACTAATCATCAGAGAGATGCAAATCAAAACAACAATGAGATATCACCTCACACCACAGAGACTGGCCCATATTCAAAAGGGTAAAAGCAACAAGTGCTGGCGTGGATGCGGGGAAAAGGGGACTCTCATACATTGTTGGTGGGAATGTCGACTTGTACAACCTTTCTGGAAAACAATATGGACATTCCTCCAAAGACTAGAAATTGAGCTCCCTTTTGACCCAGCCATACCACTCCTGGGAATATACCCTGGGAAGCCAAAAACACACAAGCGGAAACACAATCCTCACTTTTATTTTCATAGCAGCACTATTCACAATAGCCAGAACCTGGAAACAACCAGTATGCCCGAGAACTGATGACTGGATAAAGAAACTGTGGTACATCTACACAATGGAATACTATGCAGCTGTTAGGAAAAATGAAGTTATGAAATTTGCCTATAAATGGATGGACATGGAAAGGATCATGTTGAGTGAAATTAGTCAGAAGGAAAGAGAGAACATAGAATGACTGCATTTATTTGCATGACATAAATATATCAGGTGGTCTTACCAAAAGTGGAAATTACACACAAGCGTGAGGGAGTCAGAGGTTAGGTAAGACAGAGAAGGGAACATGTGTGAATAAATGTCAAAAGGGCTGATACCAACATAGAACTGAGCATTAAATACAGGCAAAAAAATGCACATGATGGCTTCCAAGTGTATGTAGTGCAACCCACAATGTGTAGGAGAAGGAAGGGAGAGAGAGAGAGGGAGAGAGAAAAGAGATAAAGAACCTGCCATTTAGGCAGGCTATGGGGGGGGGGGAGGGAATTGGGGACATTGGTGGTGGGAAATGGGCACTGGTGGAGGGCGGGTGCTGGAACACTATGTGACCAAAACCTCCAAACATGAACAACGTTGTTATTTGTATATCTCACGGTGGTATAATAAAATGTTTAATTAAAAAAAAAGTGGATGGAGTCCCTTTCTCCCTTCATCTATGCCAGCACTGGTTATTCTTGCTCTTGTTTTTG
>JAJIBD010024350.1:0-115405 GCA_021461705.1 Cryptotis parvus | reverse complement strand
AGGCAGAAAAAAAGGAAATAATAAAACTTAGAGAGGAAATCAATGAGTTGGAAACAAACAAACAAAAAAAAAACCAATACAAAAGATTGATGAAACCAAGAGCTGGTTCTTTGAAAAAATAAACAAGATTGACAAACCATTGGCAAGACTTGTAAGGACAGGGAAAGAGAGAACCCAAATAAACAGAATCAGAAATAAAAATGGTGACATCACAGCAGAAACCACAGAAATCCAAAAGATCATCAGAGATTACTTTGAGAGCCTGTATGCCATGAAACATGAGAATCTAGACGAAATGGATAAATTCCTGAAGTCCTATAACCTCCCACGGCTGAAACAAGAAGACCTCCAATACCTGAATAAGCCTATCACCATCGAGGAAATTGAAACAGTAATTAAAAGTCTTCCCAAACACAAAAGCCCAGGTCCAGACGGATTCACTAGTGAACTCTACCAAACCTTTAAGGAGAACCTACTGCCAGTCCTTTTCAAGCTCTTCCAGGAAATAGAAGAAACAGAAACACTCCCAAACAGCTTCTACAAGGCACATATTACCCTGATACCCAAAGCAGGGAGAGACAACACAAAGAAAGAAAACTACAGACCAATATCCCTGATGAACACGGATGCTAAGATCTTCAACAAAATACTAGCAAACAGAATCCAAAGACTCATCAAGAAGATTATACATCATGACCAAGTAGGATTCATCCCGGGAATGCAAGGATGGTTCAACATTCGCAAGTCAATTAAAATAATACATCATATCAATAAAAAGAAACAATAAAAACCATATGATCCTATCAATAGACGCAGAGAAAGCATTTGACAAGATCCAGCACCCGTTCATGATTAAAACCCTCCAGAAAATGGATTGAAGGGAATTTCCTCAAGATAGTTACAGCCATCTACCAAAAGCCCACAGCGAGCATCATTCTAAATGGGGAAAAGTTGAAAGCCTTCCCCCTGAGATCAGGGACAAGACAAGGTTGCCCACTCTCACCTCTTTTATTCAATATAATACTGGAAGTACTTGCCATAGCAATCAGAGAAGAAAAGGACATCTAGGGCATCCAGATAGGCAAGGAAGAAGTCAAGCTATCATTATTTGCAGATGACATGATATTATACCTAGAGAACCCTAAACTCTCTACCAAAAACTCCTAGAAACAATAGACACATATAGTAGAGTGGCAAGATACAAAATCAACACGCAAAGTCGGTGGCTTTCCTATATACAAATAACGAAAGAGAAGAAAGGGATATTAAGGAAACAATTCCATTCACAATTGTGCCACAGAAAATCAAATACCTAGGAATCAACTTACCCAAGTGTGTAAAGGACCTGTATAAAGAAAACTACAAGACACTGCTCCAAGAGATAAAAGAGGACACAAGGAAATGGAAACATATTCCCTGCTCATGGATGGGGAGAATCAACATTGTCAAAATGGTAATACTCCCTAGAGCTCTGTACAGATTCAATGCAATCCCTATAAAGATACCCATGACATTCTTCAAAGAAATTGACCAAACGCTCCTGAAATTTGTATGGAACTATAAACCCCAAGGGATAGCTAAAGCAATCCTCGGGAAAAAGAAGATGGGAGGCATCACCTTTCCCAACTTCAAACTGTACTACAAGGCAGTAGTAATTAAAACAGCATGGTATTGAAATAAAAACAGACCTGTGGATCTATGGAATAGAATTGAGTATCCTGACACCCAACCTCAAACACATGATCATTTAATCTTTGATAAAGGTGCAACGAGTCTAAAATGGAGTAAGGAAAGCCTCTTCAACAAGTGGTGTTGGGAAAACTGGGCAGCGACATGTAAAAAAATGAATTTGGACCTGTGTCTAACACCATGCACAAAAATCAGATCAAAGTGGATTAAAGATCTCAATATCAGACTTGAATCCATAAAGTACATTGACGAAAATATAGGAAAAACCCTCCCACGACATTGAAGCTAAAGGCATCTTCAAAGGTGAAACATCACTAACAAAGCAACTAGAAGAAAAGATAAACATATGGGACTACATGAAACTAAAAAGCTTCTGCACCTCAAAAGAAACAGTGACTAAGATACAAAGGCAGTCCACAGAATGGGAAAGAATATTCACCCAATAGCCATCTGACAAGGGGTTGCTATCCAGGATATATCAGGCACTGGTAGAACTTTACAAGAAGAAAACAAACAACCCCATCAAAAAATGGGGAGAAGAAATGAACAGAAACTTCAGCAAGGAAGAAATTCGAATGGCCAAAAGACATATGAAAAAATGCTCATCATCACTAATCATCAGAGAGATGCATATCAAAACAACAATGAGATATCACTTTACGCCACAGAGACTGGCACATATTCCAAAGAGCAAGAACAACACGTGCTGGCGTGGATGTGGGGAAAGGGGGGACACTCATCCATTGTTGGTGGGAATGCCGGCTGGTACAGCCTTTCTGGAAAACAATATGGACATTCCTCCAAAGAGTAGAAATTGAACTCCCATTTGACCCAGCCATACCACTCCTGGGAATCTACTCTGGGAAACCAAAAAATACGCAGTGGAAACATCATCCCTACTTTTATGTTCATAGCAGCATTATTCACAATAGCCAGAATCTGTAAGCAATCAGAGTGCCCGAGAATCGATGACTGGATAAAGAAGCTTTGGTACATCTACACAATGGAATACTATGCAGCTGTTAGGAAAAATGAAGTTATAAAATATGCCTATAAATGGATGGACATGGAGAAGATTATGTTGAGCGAAATTAGCCAGAAGGAGAGAGAGCATATAAAGAATGACTGCATTTATTTGCACAACATAAATATATATGTACATATTATGATACCAATATCCAAGGTCAAGTGAAACATGTATCAGGAGGTCTTGTCAAAGGTGGAAATTATCACAAAAGCATGGGAGTCAGAGGCTAAGTAAGACAGAAAATGGAACAATGTGCTAATAATTGTCTAGGGTACTAATGCCAACTTAGAACTGAGCATTAAATAGAGGCAAAAGATACACATGACAACCCTTTAATGTATGTTCTGTAATGCACAATCTGGAAGGGAAGGAAAAGAGAAAGAGAGAGAAAGGGAAAGAACTAAAGAACCTGCCATGGAGGAGGGCTGGGGGAGGGAACCGGGGACATTGGTGGTGGGAGATGGGCACTGGTGGAGGGATGGGTGCTGGAACACTGTATGACCAAAACCCAAATATGAACTTTTTAATTGTATATCTTTGTAATTGTAAAAATAAAAAATTAAAAAAAATAAAATTTCTCTCACTGAATTCTGAAACTTCTGTATAGTAGGATACAGGTAGATTCATGTATGTCCACACCCACATTTATTTTTTTTATTTTTACTATCTATCTATCTATCTATCTATCTATCTATCTATCTATCTATCTATCTATCTATCTATCTATCTATCTATCTATCTATCTATCTGTCTATCTATCTGTCTGTCTGTCTGTCTGTCTGTCTGTCTGTCTGTCTGTCTGTCTGTCTGTCTGTCTGTCTGTCTGTCTGTCTGTCCGCTCTGTCCGCCTGTCCGTCTGTCCGTTCGTCTGTCCGCCCGTCCGTCCGTCCGCTCTGTCTGGTGTATGTATGTATGTATCTCTATCTATCTATCTATCTATCTATCTATCTATCTATCTATCTATCTATCTATCTATCTATCTATCTATCTATCTATCTATCTATCTATCTATCCATCCATCCATCCATCCATCCATCCATCCATCCATCCATCCATCCATCCATCCATCCATCCATCCATCCATCCATCCATCCATCCATCCATCCATCCATCCATCCATCCATCCATCCATCCATCCATCCAATCCATCCATCCATCCATCATCCATCCATCCATCCATCCATCCATCTATCTATCTATCTGTCTATCTGTCTGTCTGTCATTCTGTCTGTCTGTCTGTCTGTCATTCTGTCTGTCTGTCTGTCTTTCTGTCTGTCTATCTGTCTGTCTGTCTATGTCTGTTATGTATGTATGTATGTATGTATGTATGTATGTATGTATGTATGTATCTATCTATCTATCTATCTATCTATCTATCTATCTATCTATCTATCTATCTATCTATCTATCTATCTATCTACTGTCTATCTATCTAGGATGAAGCCCAGGTTGACCATGTGCAGGTGCCCCGTCCACTCTACTATCTCTACAACTATCCCACATTTTCACTTTTATTTATGTATTTATTCCTCTCGTGACACCCAACGATGCTCAGGGATTACTCCTGGCTCTGACCTCAGGAATTACTCCTGGCCATGCTTGAAGGACCGTATGGGATGCCAGGGTTTGAATCTGCATCGACTGCATGCAAGGCACTATCACTCCCACCCCCTTGCTTTTAAAAAACTGCTCTTACCCTGTCTTTTTCATTCTTTTTTTTTCTTTCACAATAGTACCATCTCCCTTTGTTACTATTTCCTTAGACTCTTCTGCAAGTGCACCTGTACCTAGAAAGTGAAAAAAATGAACAGGAATTATTTATATAACAAGAAACTTGAAGATATTTTCAAGTGAACGGAGTTAGAAAGCATCACTTAAGGAGCTCAAGTGATAGCATAGTGTGTAGGGCACTTGCCTTATAATGTGGCCCACCTGGTTGGATTCAAGGTGGAACAGGCACCCAAGCCCTGCCAGGAGTGAGTCTGAGGGCAGAGCCAGTAGTAAGCCCTAAAAACATTTGGGTGTGGCCCCAAAACAAAACAAAATAAAATCACTCATTTATTTCAACCTTTATTTCACTTTTGTCTTTTCATACATGAATAGCCATGTGTAAACACAAATACAGTTAGAATATTTTAAAGTCTTGATTATTTAATTCAGGCATTGACATCAGTCATACCACACTTGAATGTAGTTTTATTAACAAAAGAAAACTTGTTAAGGCAGTGTATGCCAGGTTTCTCTAAGTCAAGTGCCTCTTTTTCTCTTTGACATTTGAAAACAATTTGCGATAAGATGCTTTTCAACTGTGTAAAACTCTGAAAAATTTTATTTATGAATATTTGGTTTCATCAGTATGTTCTAACTACATCACATGCCATTCTACAGTGTTCTTTTATAGGGGACATAAAAGCTTTCAATATGTGCTTTCCTAGATGACTTAGATTTCCATATATACTTTCAAGTCTAAAGGGAAATTAAAGCCTATCTATAGTATAAAAAGATATAGTTTAGTATGAAACTGCTTTGGCACCTCACTGTAAGACAGTACTTTTAAGGATGGAGTCAGATGTGAGAATTTGTGGTGGTGGTAGTTACAAATGCAGAGGCTTGCTGATGGCTTAGATTCAATATGGAATTCTCTGAGTAACATGACTTTTGAGAAATAATGAACAGATTTTGGGAGGTTTGCAATAAAATAGTACAAAATGTTGCCTCAATGTCATGATGGCACCGCCAGCTTCAGTCAAAACATCATAGACATTACTTGAGTTTAAAATCCAAGACAAATACCCAATATGCAGGCAGTTATAAACAGGCTGTTGGGCGAGGCACTTTGTACATAGAGGATGTCATTCTTTGCACAAGGCACCATGTTCTTGTCTTCACCACGTCTCCCATCTCTGGCCTATATCCATTAAATGCCTTTAGCAACCTCTAGTCATGAGGGAAGACATAACTACCGCAAAAAACAAAGACTGTACTCTTGGGACTGGAGAGATCGTTCAGTGTGTAGGGTTTCCAACAAATGATGTTCAGGAAACTGGATAGCCACATGCAAAAGACTAAACGGGATCCATCTCTTACACAATGCACAAAAAGTTAATTCAGGGCGAATTAGAGACCTCCACAGTAGATTGTATCTATGAAACACATTGAGAAAAACATAGGAAGCACTCTCCCAGATGCAGGTCTCAAAGTGTCTTTAGAGATAGGACTCCACTGGCTAAGGAAACAAAAACCAAAAACCAAACCAAAACCAAAACAAGACGAAACAATGGAACTACATCAAGCTGAAAGTTTCTTGCGTGGCTAAAGATATGTGGGTTAAAATTAAAGGGCGCCTCACTGACTGGGAGGAATATATATGTAAAGATCCAAGGTATTACAAAGCACTCAGAAAGTTCAGTGTCAACAAAACAACAAACCCATCATAAAGGGGAGAGATAAACAGACAATTTCCTGAAGAGGACACTCGGTATATGAAAAAGTGTTCATCAGCACTTATTAGGGAAATGCAGATCAAAACAATGACGTATCTCATATTCGCGAGAATGACGTGGATTGAGAAGACTGAAAACAACCAGTGTGGGTGGGGATGTGGTGAAAAAAGAATGACTCTCCCATGACTATTGGTGGAAATGTTGTCTTGTTCAGTCTCTATGAAAAACAGTTTGGAGATTCCTTAAAAAATAACAAAAGTAAAAATAGAGCTTCCATATGACCAAGCAGTTCTTCTTGGCATTTATCCCCCAAAGACCGAAAACATGAATTCAAAAAGATGTATCATTTTATGCAACTAGGATAGAATTGGAGGATGTCTTGTTAAGTGATGTGAGTCATAAAGTCGAAGATAAATACCAGATGCTCTTGTTCGTATGCAGATATAAAGAAACAAAGAAAATGATTAGATAATCCAACGCAAAACACGCTCGGAAACAGGAGCTACAGAACTGGGAGCCAGAGGGGTGGGGTGGGGTGTTGGATGTGAGATAACAGTGGAGGAGGGATCCTGAAACACGGGGGAGGGAAGGGTATAACAGTGCCGCAACTGTAATGACTTCAGTAGTTTAAAAACTATGATATCTCAATTAAAGAGTAATTAATAAACAAACATTAATAAAGTTTTCCTTCTTTCTCACATGCACACACACATACACACACAATGTTATACCTAGCAGTGCTAGGTATAACAGCCAGGACACAGAAACAAACCAATGTCCAATAACATATGAATAAAGTGGTGGAATATATAATTAATGGAACACTATGCAGCAGTGAGACAGTTGAAATCATGCAACTTGGATACAGCTGGACTCTGCTGAGCCAGGGATTGAACCCTGGCTCCCTGCATGCAAAACATGGGCCCAGCAGTTACGCTAACTCTCCTGCCCCTTTACAGCACAATTTGAAGTCAGGAAATGCACCAAGCCTGAATTCTGAGGTGAAACTAAGAATTTGCTCACAATCCATATTTGCAAATTTTCATTAGTACAATAGTCACGAGAGGCTTGAAAGTGTCTACTAAGAGAAGGCGGGGTACACCTATTTTGTAGCATTTAAAATTTGTGGCCTTTTCTTTGTTCCTTGCAGTTGTGTTTATGAAGCTTTCTCTGATCACGAAGCATCTTCCTCAGGAGTGTTGTGGGTGCTTTGTCCTGGTTCACTTTGATTTGGTTCATGGCAAAATGAAGTGGCATAATGAGACACAAATGAATTGATTAACTCATTTGTGTTTGCTGGAATTTTCATTCATAATACAAAGGAGGAGTCCCAGAGCCAGGGCAGAGCCTGGCAAACTATCCCTGGTGTATTTCATATACCAAAAACAGTAACAATAATAGACCTCATTCCCAACGAATGGAGACATTACTGGCGCCCACTCCAGCAAATCGATGAACAACGGGAAGACACATGACACGTGACATGTGACAATACAAAGGAGGAGGATGAAGAGGAAATAGGAACACACAGCTCCCCCATTATCCCTTTGCTGTGTATCCATGCAGCAAATATTTTCAGAATTCCCTTTGCTTCATAGTAGGAGGCCACTAGGAGAGCAACTGGGTTCCCATGGTTATGATAGGAGATGGGAGCTAGTTCAGAGTTCATGGTGAGTAGATTGATGCTCACGTTCCTTTCTGGGGCTGCCTCTCAACAGCTAATGTGCCTGGTCGCCTTTCAAAACATCCATTTTCATCTACATTTCAGAGTAATTTTAAGGGTCAAGTGAAATAAGCAAATTCCAAGCATGATTTTAAAACAATTTATAGAGACACTAAGCAACTTTCTGGAAAAAACATAAATAGGAACTCAGTGTCAGGAGTTTGAAATACGGCTCTGGCTGCTGGTGGGTTAGTCAGTGGCTCCTCTATGTGCTTCCCAGAGCAGCTGAGGACTGTGTGTTAAGAGCAAATCCTTTGAATGAGGGTGGAGTGGGCAAGAGAACAAGCAAACTGTCCTATTGTCTCTTCAACCTCAAAATGTCAACATTGAGCTCATCACATCCTAATCTTGGCTTGTGTCCACCATGAGCCCTTCCTGATCTCTTTGGCCCGATGTGTTCCACCTTTTGAAGTTGACATGGGATCCTGCCATGTTCTCCCCCATGACCCCTGGCTGCACTGGTGCAGAGTGGACATGAGGGCAGAGTGGACATGAGCGGACACGGCCCTCACAGCTCGTGCTTCCCTGTTTTGTGTTCACTATTCTGCTACAAATCTGCCAAGGCTGGGATGACCTAGAATGGGTTTCCCCCTACACAATTAGAGTATGTTGAACAAGAGCAAATGGCAAATGGTAAAATTGGAGAGAAAAGAACCGGATTTAGGGTTAGAGAATCCAGGTTCTTGTCTGAACTTTCTACTTACCTTTGTGAGGTTTTGGGAAAATGACTTCACTTTGCGTCTCGGTTTCCCAGCCTGTGAAAGGAGGCTAATGATAGCTGCCACTCTCATGTTACGACACTATCCTGAGTGTCAGACAGACAGTGTATTTTGTGTCATTGACTGAACTGTTCTGTGGCATGGGATCACAAAGTTGATTTGGGTTGTTTCCTAGGTAAAGAAAGGCAACTGATTAAGGAATGGGTGTTAGAACATTGTATGATTGAAACCCAATCATGAACAACTTTGTCACTGTGTATCTCAATGTGACTCAATGAAAAGAAAAAAAGGCAATTGGTAGGAAATGAGAATTCATTCAGGACTATTCTGAACTGACTTAATAACAGGCATTTAAAATATATATAATCACATTTAATCCTCATGGCATATCATGGTATTTGATATGCCAAATACCAGTAACAATTATAGATCTCATTCCCGTTACCTGATGGAATGGTTTGAGGCTCTTTATGTTCCTGGAGCAAGCAGATGCCCTTGGGCTCTACTAGCATGAGACAGGACGTATGGAGATGTTACTGGTGCCCGCTCGAGCCAATCGATGAACAATAGGAAGACAAGTGATACAAGTGAATCCTCATGGCAATTCTGTAAGATAGCATCCATATTTTTGCCACATTAAGGAACTTGCTATAAATTATATCCAGGCATTTTACTACCAAACTCTTGCTTTTTCCAGCTGCTGCCTCAGTGGTAAAACCAATTTTTATTTTGCCTCTAGGAAGTAAGTATATAAGTGATTGGATATGCAGAGGTAAAACAGAATTCAAATTTTTAAAAAGTCCTGCCATCTTGATATATTAATCCAACTGGTGTTCTGTCCCCGGGAGAGAAAGTCTCTGAGCTAACCACATGTATCAGAGAGCTTCAGAACAGAAGTGCCTTCGAGCACTACACCTAAGTGGGTGTTTAATCTGGGAGTATTAGGAGAAGAATGCAGATTGATAGGCTTGCCACTAGATTCCATACACAGTAAATATCCATAGGCTGCAGCCAAAACACATGCCATCAGCAGGAGTTGTATCAACAAATACATTTGGAGCTTTCTGGGAGGAAGCATTTCCCGTCATCCTCCCTGGCTAGAGCAAAAATTTCACTGAAAACGGCTCACAGGAAATGCAGAAAAGCCATGATGGAAATGTTAAGCTTTCTCCAGAGGAAAGCTCAAAACTCTTATTTCTAGGAATCTACAAGGCGGATCTGAGTTCTTGGGATCTACTTATAATATGGCCAGTTTGTGGCTTTCAACATGTTTATTGTTATGGTTTAAAACGGTCTCAATTGCAGGAAGACAGAAAAACAATATAGCATTTGGTCTGACTTGTTATAAAACCTAGCTTGTGCTTTTTATAAATAGTTCTTAACCAATTTAGCTCTGGGCACCTGCTGAAGCTTAGTTGTGTTTTCACATAGATTTGTTTGCTGTCAGCAAAAAAAAAAAAAGAAAAAAAGAATACCCAAACCAAACAACCACTCCTCCCCTCACCCCCTGAATACCCGATCATTCAAAACACAACCCAACAAGACCCTCTACCTACATGGTTCTTATAAAACCTGATGCTTGAAATACTTTCCCAAGCCACTTCTCTTAGACCAAATAGTTAAAAAAAGAGGCATTTTGCATCTTGAAAGCACAGGGTACATCACATCTGTTAGATCTATTCTCAGAAAAGGTCCAGGGAAGGAAGAAAGGTAGGAAAAGTCTATGTGAAAAGGTAGGCAAGGTAGAAAAAAAATAAAGCGATGTGTTAATCACATAGTGAAAGTTTCTCTAGTTCCTCTTGTGAATGTGTTTCAACATTGATATAATATTGCTAGAAATTTGGAGCTTAGAGTTTTTACAAGCAAGGCCCTTAAGCAAGTTTTTTAAAAAATATAGTTTGTATAAGATTACATGGATAGTTATTTCCCCTTATCCATGGGCCAGTCATTTCCATGCATTCTATGGGTTAGCTGTTTCCAAGTATTCCATGGCTAGTCAGTGGGGCATCTGGTTGATTTATTTGGGAGAATGCAGTTGATGTCTAAATGAGCAGTGGTAACAATTATAGCAGCACAAAGGGTGAGAGACATTCAGTGGAAATTTTACAGTTGAGCCAGTAGTGAAAGTTGTCAGCTCCAGGGAAGATATTGAAGTCTGACCAATACTGACATTCAAAACTATTTCTGCAGAGTTCTGCGATTTAGATTTCACAAACTTCACTGAAATCCTCACCTGCATGAGGTCTCTGACTGTAGTTGGGAAAGAACTCTGCCTGTTTTATTATACGTGTGTTTAAAATAGTAAAATGGTCCTATGAAGCCTCTTTACCATCACTAGGTAAGTATCACTGAATAAAATACAACGGACTTCCTTGTGATTCACCTTGCCTTCCTGAATAATTTTGAATAACTTCTTTCTTAACCACTGCTGTTTCTTGAAGTCAAATTGGTGTCTTAGAAGTCCTGATGGGGTAATTGTGATAATAATACCATGAACAATGATGATTATACTGCTGTTACCACTTATTAAATGCCTGGTACTGAAATAGATACTTAATATGCATTTTTATACTGAATAACAAGTCCTTTAAAACAATTATTAATAGCCGTATTTTATAAGTGGGGAACCAAATCTTTTAGAGACCACGTGACTGAAACTTGAATTTGTTGGCCTGACTTGAATGTTCTTTCTTAAAGTCATAATTTTACATGCTATACCTGGGGAAATAAAAAGTCAAAGGTGAAAGGAGGCTTTTTTCCCCCTTCTGGGAAGTGACATCAAATGGCAAGCTTGCTTTACTCCCCTTGATACTGTTCTGATACCACAGGCATAATTATGAAATAGAAACACACTCTTGTTAGTTTCAGTGGAAGAGAGGCAGGTTGAAACTTGCAGAAATTCTCAGCCCTCATTCTAAACAGGTGTGGTTTAAATTAACCCCATATAGTAGAGTAACAAAGGTTGCCTTATTTGTTTGCCAAAAAGGTCTGGTCAAATAGAAGCACTAAGTGTGAATTCTTTAATAGGTAATCTACTTTGCCATGGAGACCTTAAAATAAACCCTGCTTTAGGATTGTGAAGGCTCATAATTCCCCTTTCGCTAAACCCCAAGCCCTATAATTTTTACTAAATACCTGAGTAAAATGCTAATACCAGGGTATTTAAGTGTATTACAAAATTTTATTTAAATTATTATTTCAAAATCAGATTCAGTATTTCCTACAAAGAATTGAAGTGAATCTAGAGTTACCAAATAAAGGAAAGTATTTCAGTAATGTTCATCCTTCATTTGGCTTATTAATAGCAACTTTTAGTTGAACATCATTGGTCTGCACTATTATTAAGGTTTGTAGGTGGTGTTAAAGAGTTGCATTGTTATTTATTTTATTTACATCATAGCACTTAGATGTTGATTAAACAATCTCCCAAAATACTGGGCTTAGATCTTTTCTTTGTTCTTTTCGTTTCAGAGATTACGTAAGTAAATCCTTGCCTGTACACCTGTGGTCAAATAAGAACATGAAAAATTTGGTCAGTTTCGTTTGTCACCACATAGTTATAGAGCTGAATCATGTGGAAAGTGTTTGGAAGCACCTCTCACTGGTTAGCCCTCAACTAATTGGGCCAGAATAGAAATAAAATCCCATTATGATTTGTCCAAGTTATGCAAGCTTGGATAAAAGTACTCTTTATCATCCTTACAGTATTTTAAAGATTACTGAGATGATATTTGGAAATAATTGACTGGCATTGAGTAAATCACATGATAAATGTAATCATACAATTCTTTTGAGTTTAGACTTTCTCTCCTGTCCCCAAGCTGATATATATATATATGTATATACATATATATGTATTGTATATACATATATATGCATATATCCCATGACCTGAAGGAATGGTTTGAGGCTCTTCATGTTCCTGGAGCGAGCAGATGCCCTTGGGCTACACTAGCATGTGACAGGATGTATGGAGATGTTACTGGTGCCCGCTCGAGCAAATCGATGAATGGGAAGACAAGTGATACAAGTGATACAAGTGATATGTATATATATACTATATGTATACTATATATACTATATATACTATATATATACTATAATATATATATATATCTCACATGTTTAAAGACTAGATCCTTAAACTATGGGCTGTGACTTTCCATGAATCTGTGGTACTGAGTGTGGTCACAAAAATCTGCCAAGAGTTAAAGGTTTCTGAACACATGATGACCAAAAATTAATTCAAAGGCAACTGCATAACAAATCCAAGGTGTTTCTTGCAGTGTTTTCTTGTGTTGCATTTCTTGGGGCAATAAGGGGAGGTGTGTGGAACAAGTTTGCACAGCTGTTGTCACAGTACTTAGGTCTAACTTTTTCTTATGTAAACCCTTTAGATAGAACATACCATTTCTTTCTGCATAGTACCCAAAAGGTATTTGCTGCCTTCTGTGACAAAGTGCTACCTTGTCCTCTGAGTGAGGCTAAGGCCGCTCGATGCCAGCTCAGTGCAGACTGGAGCGCAGCCCACTGTCTTTCCTTATTTGAGGTGGACAGTCCTTAGGCACTTTCTGTTCTGTATTTTATTATTCATTCAATCAAAATTTTTTTCAGTTTTTTTCATGAAGTTCTGTGATTTATGTAGTGTTATTGATGATTTCTTATACACGTAATCCCAGCACCGCACCATCACCAATGTTTCCACCTTCTGCCCCCAAGGTCCCTAGCACCTCTCCCTTTCTTTTTTCTTTTTTGGTCACACACAGTGGTGCTCAGGGCTTACTTCTGATTCTGGGCTCAAGGATCACTGTGCCAGTGCTCAGGGAGCTGAGGATTGAACCCGGGTCAACTGGCAAGCACCCTACCACTGTGCTATCACTCCGGTGCTCCAAGCATCTTCCCTTTCAACTCTCTCCCCACTAACTCAATTATGTGGATAAATTATCCCATTATGTTGCTTTGACCGTTTGCTGTTACCTTGCCAGTATATCTTTAAACCCCATATATGAGAGAGATCATTCTTTCTTAGGACTGCACAGTATGTTTTTGTGCATATATCACAACATTTTGATTTTTGGGTCACATGCAGTGGTGTTCAGGGCTGAACTAGACGGCATTCCCACTAACAGTGGGTGAGGGCTCCTTTCTCAGCACAACTGTGCCAACACTGGCTGATTCCTGTCTTTGTTTTGTTTCTGTTTGAGGCCACGCCCAGTGGTGCTCAGGGCTTATTCCTGGCTCTGTGCTCAGGATCACTCCTGGAGAGGCTCATGGGGCAATATTGGGTCCCAGGGATCAAACCCAGATCAACCCACTGTACTGTCATTCTGCCTCCTCTTGTGAGACTTACTGATATGTGCCATTCTTCCTGGTGTGAGATGATATCTCAATGTGGTTTTGTCAATCAACAAAGGTTTTATGAACACCTATGATGAACCAAGCACCGGCTAAGACTTAAAATGTAATGATTGGTAAGTCATAGACTCTACCCTGATAGGGAAGTTATAGAGAATGAGAAAAAAAGGTACTTGGACCAATATTGTTGCAGTGAACAGACAGTACAAGCAGTGGATAAGCTGTAGAGACTATAAGAAGGGACTCTTCACTCTTTGTGTAGAGAGTGCATAAAGACTGCAGCATCTTAGGTGCTAATTATATAATCAATCAGGAGGATTGCTGGGAGGAAACAGTGGTGAAATGCAGAGAGATAAAGAGACAGAGAGAGGGAGGGAAATAGGAGAGGGAGGGGAGAGAGAGGGAGAGAGACAGAGGAGGGAGGAGAGAGAAAGGAAGAGAGAGAGAAGGAGAGAGAAAGAACAAATCAGGATCTTCTGGTGGGTGGCTGGAGCTGAAACTCAGATGTGAAGGAGATAGTGGAAGGAAGACAGACCCACTCCTCACTCTTCTGATGCATCTCAACCAAAGGATCAGAATAAAATAAGTTCTTAAAGCTCAGCCTTATAAGCAGAGAACAGGGTGGAGGAGAGTGAAGAGTAAAGATCTGGAGGTACAACAACAGAAAATGGCTCCTGGGGATCGGGTTGGGAATACGACCCTCAATGGAGAGCCTTGTGGTGATGAGCTTGATGTCTAGCACTAGCCCAGATCCTGTGTGTAATTCTAGCCCCAATGCCAGTATGAGCCTCAACGCCAGGAGTGTCACCATCCCTCCCGCCCTCGAGTCAGGTTGGGATGGAAGAGCAGTGACCAAGTTTATAACCTCAGGTGCTGCAGCAAAAGGAAGGCTTGGGGTGGGGGCACGTCTTAGGGAGCTCCTTCCCTGTCTCTCTGTATCCACTCTCATCCGATCCTCAGAGGATGAGGGAACAGACAAAAATACCACCACTTATTATGCTGCTTATCTTGATACTGTATACCTGGTCCAGATGAAAACTGTTAGCATCTCCCAGTTTTCTTTTTATTATTATTATTATAATTTTTCAAACATACATTTATTTATTTATTGAATCACAGTGCAATACACAGTTACGAAGCTGTTTATGATTGGTTTTCAGTCATATAATGAATTAGATGGAGTATGCTACCCGCACAGCAGAGCCTGGCAAGCTACCCGTGTCGTATTTGATATGCCAAATACCAGGAACAGTTATAGACCTCATTCCCATGACCTGATGGAATGGTTTGAGGCTCTTTATGTTCCTGGAGCAAGCAGATGCCCTTGGGCTCTACTTCCATGAGACAGGATATATGGAGATGTTACTGGTGCCCGCTCAAGCAAATCGATGATGAATGGGAACACAGTGATACAGTGAATGAATTAGATCAACTAGAGTGGCTGTATTTTTATACTTCTATGCCTGGTTGCAAGATTTGATCACTATCTGTGGTCCTCCTGGTTTATTTTACCTGGAAATAACACTTTACTTGTGGGATCCGGGTCTCCATGCTTATAGTATCTCTATCCTTAGATATTTAATCTGAGTTTCTGCTATTAGATTTCTGTTGACCAGGGATGCTGGGCAACATCTAAGAGGTGCCCTGGTGAATATTTGCTTTCCAAGCATGGTGCTTCATGCCTCCTTACCGAATTTCGTCCCTATGATTGGGATCAATCACCTCGCTAACAGAGTGACCTTCTTTTCCTGTCTATTGATTCAGAAGCTTGAGAATTCCAAAAAGGTCACAGGATGGCCCCAGAATTAATCAGAAGAGTGACTGTTTCCTGGTCGAAGCTGCTTTCTTTGGGTATTAAGACACCTAAATGCATAGTGCTTGCTCCAAGTCCTTAGTGAAGGCCACCAAGTGTCTTTGAATTGTAGGGACAAAACAAAATTGATTTACCTGATATAATAGCGAGAGGTGCACTTCCTTTGATTTCTGAGTTCATACATTTTAGCTCTGAAGGAAATAGAGTCAACCAGTGGAAACTAGCTGAAAGTATAGACAATATCTTGTAAGACATCATCCCAACCTTGACATGTGTGTTTCTCAGTCAACACAGCCACTGATCTTTCAGGTGGCTGGCCACTGCACCAAAATCCATTTACTTTTGGATGGTAAGATCAACTAATGACCTGTTTGTGAGCTCGTCACTATTCTTTCCCTAAAGTCTTATTTGTGGTACCAACTCTGCGATATCACTGGTAAATTCTCTTAGGGAAGAGGAGATAATTGAATCAGGTTTTGGAAGATGAATGAAACTTAAAATATGGGTAGTCAAATGATAGTTACCTGTATGTATAAAGAGATGAAAAAGTGAAATATTAGAATTTTGGTTTGGCGTGACAAGTATATTGAGACATGCTCAGGGACTTGTCATAGGTGTTCTCTGAACTCTGGAGCAAGTTACCACATTTTTTTTCAAGCCAAGAAATTTTCTTGCCTCTGTATGGAAATGAATTGTTTTCTTTATTCATTCTTCTACCTTAAAATAGACCCTTAAATGATTAATTGGTTACATAATTATTTTGGTTCTGAATTTTAATTGGAGGTATAGTTACATATCACATCACTTGTTACAGTAAGTTCACTTTTTTTCTTTTCCACTAGGTTCTTAATCATTAACCTGTCTCCCCTCACCCCGATGATTTTTCATATATATTTGTTTCATGTTCTCCCTCTCTTCCTCTCTCCCTTTTGCAAATGGCACTGCGTGAGACAAGTTAAATGAGGACTGGCTTTTATTCTTCTGTTTGACTTTCATTCTTCTCATTCTAAACTATTTGGGTTCCTTGCCATGTAGCTTCCCAAGGAAAAAGGTGTTACCTCCTTGCACCCATGAGTAAGACACTAATGCAGATATATCCATCTGCTAATCTTTCTGTATTCTTGGATTATTATGTGTAGATGTATTTTGCCTAAACTGCTTGCCATTTTATGTGGTTAATGAGCCTTGTATTTATCTAAGAGCAACACTGTCTTTAAAACATGAGTGAATCAATTGGTAAAACATTTCTAGTTTAGTTAACACACACATTTATGAAGAATCAACACTTGTGGTAACAGATAACAACATCATTGAAATCTTGCGGAAACACATTATCTTTCACAGTGGCATACTCTCAGTTCTTCACTTCTGAAGCATTGCTTCCATATTTAGAAATGAAAACTTTCATTGTTCTGTGACAGGAGCAGGGCATGCCACAAATGAAAAATGCCGTGGGGTCAGCTCCCAGGAGAGAAAAAGAAGAGAGAACAAATGGCAGATCAAAAGTCTGGATCAGAAATTCACGTAGCGTTTAGAGTAGGTCTGACCATGGTGTGCTCTTGATTTCAAAGTCAGCTTCGTGCCTGGATAAGGTTTGCAGGTTGTGGAATGTAGTGATAACTGACCCTAGGGAACACTTAGAACACTGGGCTACCAGAAGAGAAGGCGGAGATCAAGTCTGGAAGGGTAGGGAGGCATTGACTAGCATACATGAATTTGGACCCTCTGCAGGAATCCTTCTGAGAAAATGCCAGATGACACTCGACTATGGAGTAGCACTTCAAAAATTTGAGGGATCTGAGTAGAATTTCTGGAGAACTAAGGGACTGAAATACCAGTTGTCAATAAGAAATAGTTTTGCTGCCACACATTCATCTTATCCCTTTATTCTTTAGAATAGGCCTTCTTGATTTTTTCCATTTCAACTCCTTTTACCTGAGACATTTTTACATGACCTTGGGCATGTAGGTATATAAAATAGGTATGCAAAAATAGGTATTTAAAAATGGTTTCCACTTTCACTATGCCGTGACTCACAGTGGGAGAAGCTTGACTATAACGCAGGGTCAAGGGTTTATTACTAGTTATATTGTCACTTGATCACTTGAATCCTGTTATTCATCGATTTGCTCGAGTGGCGCACCAGTAACATTTCCATTGGACCCTATCATGTGCCAATGTAGCCCAATGGCATCTGGTTGATTCAGGAAGATGAAGAGCCTCAAACTGTTCCTTCAGGGTCTTGACAAGGAAGTCTGACCATCTTGTAGGTGGGCGGCCATGTGATCTTTTGACATCCTGTGGGATCCAGTCGGTAACGGCTCTAGTCCAGCGGTTGTCTCCAAATCGCATTACATGTCCAGCCCATCTGATTTTCGATGCCTTGGCAAATGAAGGCATTCATTACACAAAGTTATAGTGTAATGAATTTTATAAATCAATCACACCAAAAACATCCATAGGTGAGAAAGCAAGGAAATTTAATTATTGAACATCAATAATTAAATTTTGACCATTGGCTCCATAGTGAAATGTATTGAGGGCCACTGAGGCAGAAGGGGCAGCGGGGACTTCGAGGGAGCCCTGGTAGCCGAGAACCTTTGTGGAGGCACTTTCTGTTTTAGGTTCTGCAGACATTTATTATGCACTGATTGTTTAAGTGGCCCCACCCCCTTCCTGCCTAAATAACACATGGGCTTGGGTCCTTCTGTTCTGTTCTGGTCAGCTTTGTGATTTATTTTATATTCATGAAATATTCATATTCATGTTCATTCACCTATTCATCTCTGCCTGGTTCCTAGAAATGGGCCACTCAGCTTTCTCTCCTCTCACTGCCTCCCTGGCTACCTGTGCTTAGTAACCACTCTTTTTTATAACCTTCTCATCACTGTAACAATACATCAAGTAAAGAAAAAAAAAAAGGCGGGGGGGGGGGGAAAGGAAGGCCTTTCTTAATTCCATGGGCACGGGGGAGCAGAGCAAAAATTGTAATTTGACCCTCACATATCAATAGATCTGAGAATACTAGATCAGTGGGGAGAGCAGTGGGCTCCCTCCACCATGTCCAGAGCTCTGTCCCCACCTTCCGTCCTATGTCCCTCTCACCCACCTGCCCCACAGATGTACTTCCTGCTAAAGACAGTTCTCAGTTCTGTTCCCTTTGCCTTCCTTGCTCTGTCCGTCCTCCTCAGCATCTTTTCTTCTCAAAAATATTTTATCTCTTGAGGTTGTTTTTGGTCTGGTCTTCGTATTGCTTCTTCTGCTTTATTTTTGATACTATTTAGCTCTGTGCCTTCTTCTGTTTCTTTGTTGTCAGTTCTGATGCATGCTGTTTTAGGCCCCTTTATTATAATCTGCATTTGGTGGAATTCAAAGAAAAAAATAGTGACTCTGTCTCTTAATAGACTATTTTTCTCATTTTTGAGTAATGCTTTTCTGACTGAAATACTATTGTTGACTTTTGGGCCAAGGCTTCTGTGTGCTATTGTCTTACTTCTTTGGCTTAGAAGTGAGTATTTACTGTCTCCTGGGGATCAATGTAAAATTGTGATCATTGGGACCTAAAGGATAGTACAAAAGTTAAGGTGCTTGCTGTGCTCTTGGATTCCCCCCTGTTCTGTCCTAGGCACCAAGACCCCAGAGCACGGCCAGGACTGATGCCTGAGTACAGAGCCAGGAGTAAGTCCTGAGCCCTGCTGGAGATCTAAAACCGATAACTAAACTAAACTAAAATGACATAAAATAAAATGGTAGCCACTGAAGTAGAAGCACCTTCTCATCACTTAACTGAGCTTTTAGAACTGTATTCTAAGAGAATATTTTAGTTAGTCTTTCAATAATTTTTTTCAATTATATATGTGCTGATTTTCAACACATATATCTTTTTCTTTTAAATTTCAGTGATCACAACCTTCCTTTCAGGTTCTGAGTTGTTATTGATAAGAGCCTGTCTTATTTCAGAGGAGCGTTACCCTCCGTTATTCACCGGAGGTCGTTAACTGTATGGACCATACAGACCACTTTTGGAAGTCTCATCTGTTTGTTCCGTTGCCTTTCTTTTTTTAGAGTCTAGTCTGTTCACAGGATGGCGAGGGTGTCTTTCATTCAGAGGATTACTTTTCCTAAATATTCGCTGGATTTGCATGCTCATCTGGAATCTGAGCTCCTAGGTTAGCCTGTCTCAGCTATTTTGGAGGCCTTGGCTTGTGTTCAGGATTGCAGTCAGAGCTGTGGGCTGTGGGCTCCTGGCTGGTGGTGGCTTCCCCTTCCTCTGGTGGCCCTGAGCTCCCAGTACCAGGAGTGGCATCTGCCTGGCTGTAAGTGCTCCCACTGAGAAGCAAAACCTCTTTCCAACCTGTAGGATACCAAGAGCAGGACTGAGGGCTCAACTTTGTGCTTCGGTCTCAAGCCACCACCCTCTTTGTGACCCTGGAGACTCTCATTGTTTTCACCAACCATTTCTCTGGTTGAAACCATAGTTACTCTTAGACTATTTTTTTTTGCTATTTCTCTTAAGCCTGTTTTGACCATTAACTTTTCCTTGAATATAATGAACTCACCTTCCTCTATTTTTTGAGTAATTTCTATGATTTCTGGTATACTGAGGTCATCCTGACCCCCATTTTTTTTTAGTCATACCTAGCAGTGCTTAGGGGCTGCTTGTCAAGGGTCTCTCCTGGTGATGCTTGGGGGCCATGCTATGTTGGGGGATAGATCTTAGGCTTCTCACATGTTCAGCATGAGCTCTAGCACACTGAGCTATTTATATTGACCCCAATATTTTGGGCGGGGAGATGGGTTGGACTGTATTGGTTAATGCTTAGGGGCTACTCCTGACCCTGTGATCAGAGGCTACTTTTGAGTATTCTTGGTAACCATCCATAGTGCTACGGATCAAACCTGGGTTTTCTGCACTGTACCTTCTTTCCTATCTCTCTGGCCCCTCAAATATTATTTTAAGGTTGCTTTCACTTAATCTTTTTCAGACCATTTATGAGAATGTAGAGAAAGTCTTTTTTTTTTTAGCTTATTTTTAGTTTCAATCTTGATCTGATCTTGTCTGTAGAGAGCATGTTAGACCAATTTAAAGGAAATGCTTTATTTGGAATATCACATTTATTCTTACATTGAATGACAGTGGAGCTTTATGCTGTTTGGATATGTTAAGATATGAGAATTTATTAAATCCCTTTAGCTTTGCCTCTCAAAAGTCCTGAGATCTATTCTGTAGATCAGATCTCATATAGAGAAATGAAGGTCATGGATAAAACAATTCATCCAAAGTCTAACAGATGGCAAAGTCAGAGCCAGGAATCCTACCTATATCTTGCCATGACAACAGCTGCCTTTGATGAAAAGACATACGATAACAATAATAACAGTTCCTCACTGTAGGGAATCACACATACATTTAGCACTCTCGAGTGGGTGCTGCTAAATGATGGAAGCGGAATTACTGGTTATTGTGGATAATTTGTCAACAAATCACTGAAATAACTGTGGTTTTAAATTTCATTTTGTGCTTGTCAATAAGGTTAATTCTTGGAACAATTTGTGAACTGTTAGTGCTTTTTCAGTGGGCATTCCACAAAAAGGGGTGTGTACATATTGGTAAACATCTCCCCAGTGTTGGTAAGTTAGAGGTGCTATTTTGAATGGATCTTTCTCACAGCTCTAGGCTGAAGTTTTATTTTCATGCAAGCAGTAATTACAAAAAAGTGAATGCCTGAAGGGAAAATGTTAGTTTGTTGAGGAGCATTGCATACATTGACATTCCATAATTAGTTGAATCCTTTTGGGGAAAAAAGAATTCAACTAATTATGGAATGTCCTTCTAAAAAAGGATTCAGCACAATTGAGAGCATCCATATGGTAACCAAGCTCGCTGAGGTTTGTAGGGAGTTCAAGATGCCACTCTGTCTAATGTTCATTGATTTACAGAAAGCCTTTGATTCTGCTGAGACTGAAGCAGTCATCAAAGCCCTAGCCAAACAGAGCATTCAAACCCAATACATCAAGATCCTTCATGAGCTGTATTACGGATTCAACACCAGGATCTCACCATTCTACAAGGAAGTGATCATTGATGTCAAAAGAGGGGGTTTGACAAGGTGATAGATACCATTTCACCAAAGCTCTTCAGCACCACCCTCGAGAACGTCATGCGACAATTAGAATGGTAAGGAATGGGAGTGAAGATAGATGGTCGGCAACTATACCACCTCCGCTTTGCTGATGATATCGTTCAAATAACACCAAACATTAGCCAAGCGGCACAAATGCTGGCTGACTTTGACCGAGAATGTGGAAAGATAGGTCTACAGCTGAATCTCAACAAAACTATGCTCATGAAAAATGAGCTAGTTCCAGAGGCCCCATTCACTCTCAATGGAACAAACATCTCTGAATGCAGCAGTTATGTGTACCTAGGTCGAGAAATCAACATGATGAACGACCTAAAATCTGAGCTGTGCAGGAGGAAGAGAGCGGCATGGAATGCCTTCAAAGGCATAGAAGAAATAGCTAAAAAGGACAAAGAACCTCCGGCTCCGGGCACATCTCTTCGACTCCCTGTTCTCCCTGCATTAACATACGCCTCAGAGACCTGGGCCCTACGAAAGCAGGATGAGAATGCTATTCGGGTCTCCCAGAGAGGAATCAAAAGAGCTATGCTTGGAATATCACGCCTCTCAAGTGAGAGAAGGAATCCGGAGTTCTGACCTCCGTCGACTTTCCAGAGTTAGGGATGCTGTCTCATTTGCCAAGGCATTGAAAATCAGATGGGCTGGACGTGTAATGTGATTTGGAGATGACCGCTGGACTAGAGCCGTTACTGACTGGATCCCACAGGACGTCAAAAGATCACGTGGTTGCCCACCTACAAGATGGTCACAGACTTTTTCATCAAGACCCTGAAGGATCGGTTTGAGGCTCTTCGTATTCCTGAAGCAACCAGATGCCATTGGACTACATCTGGCACGTGATAGAGTCAAATGGAAATGTTACTGGTGCCTGCTCGAGCAAATTGATGAATAACGGGATATCAAATGATCAAGTGATCAAGTGATCCATAGTTAGTTATTTGAGTTATTTTATCCAAATCTTTTTTTTTTTTTTTGCTGTCCTTCTATCATCCAAGCCTTTCACAGCAAGTGTGATACCTAAGATTTGAGGTCAGTAATGGCAGAGAGTATAGATTATTTATGATTTTGTGACTTTTTATGTTATTTTGTTCAAGAAGCATTTTGGATATAGCTGCCATTAACAACGCTTGGAAAACGAGAATAATAAAACTTGGAAAATAAAAGTGCTCTGTATTTTAGTTGAAATATTCAAAACACATCAGTGTCAGAGGACTTAAACATTAAAATGTCGGAGCGTGATGGAGTGCATCAGAGGTGGGTAAAGTACACTTGTCCAGGACATATAATGTACTTGTTTTGTGTTTGGGGAAGGGTTGGCCACACTCCGCTGGATATTTCTGGCTCTGCACTCAAGAGTGATCCCTGGTGGTGCTCCTGTGACCATATGCAGTGCTGGCCACAGCATTAGGTTTGTCTACAGGAAAGGCCAGTGCCCTAATCCCTGTACTACCATGAAAGTGGACATATTCCTGAGCTCGTGGTTTCTTGATTATTGCATGAAAGATTTGCAGACCAAATTCAGATGCTTAAGAAGTTGAATTTTACTTTATATTTGAAATAGGTGGGTTCAGGTCACTTTCTAAAGTCCTGGTGTCTCCTTTCACCCATGTGTTATGTCAGTTGTATGTCCCTTGATGCCTGGTTCAGTTTATAGTGTCCTGGACCTGTGGCTGTGCTAGCTGGCTGCCTCTAGTGTACAATGGTCTGGAATGGCCCCGATGATGTCCTATTCCTAGTGTACACTCTCTTGATCTGAAATCTGAAGCTGGAACCCTGTCACCTGTGTCCCCTTGCTGTGGCTTGCTGTGCTGTAAACTGTCGCTTGGTCTCTTAGGGATGTATTTCAGCAATTTCCTGTCCCCTTGGCTTTCTTTGGCCTTCAGCCTTAGCCACGTGTGTGTGGGTGAGAACCTCTACTTTTCTACCTTCTGTGTGGGCATAGGTGAGGGGCAAAGAGAGGTGTCTAGCTGGCACTTCCTGTTCTCCCTTTCTCCCATCCATCCCGTTACCCATGTTAATTGGATACCATTTTGGCAGGTTAGATTTAAAGTGGCTAATTAAATTAACTAGTTTACTTGCTCCTGCCCCTGAGGTGTTGCAGGTGTGGCCGCGGTGCCCAGCTGTGTTGGCAGGTGGCAGACAGGAATCAGGCTTGTCTACACCCCCCAGGGCTCTGCCCCGTGGGCCCCTGGATGGTTGATGGTCTGACATAGAAAAGACTGGGCTTCTTGCGATGAACCCCAGAGCCACGGCAGAGCCTGGCAAGCTACCCGTGGTGTATTCAATATGTCAAAAACAGTAACAATAATGGACCTCAATTCCAATGAATGGAGAATCATTGAGAAGTTACTGGCGCCTGCCCGAGCAAATCAATGAACAATGGGAAGACAAGTGACAAGTGACAAGTTTACTTGCCCCTCCCCCTTCTATTTGCACTGTAACACGTGTACTATCTCTCTAACACCAGGTCTTGTTTTCAGATGAATGTATCTGGCTCTATCATCCTTCCAGCAATATATTTGCTACCTATTTTGTTGTTTTATTTTTTTGATGGGGGAGGGGAGGCCACAATAGGCTACATTAAGAGATTACTCCTGGCTCTGCACTCAGGAATTAACTCCCATTGTTGCTTGGGGGACCATATGGGATTCTAGGTATCAAACCTGGGTTGACTGGATGCAAAGCATCTCCCTACCCATTGTTCTGTTGTTCCACGCCCTCTCTCCCATAGTTTTTTTGTTGTTGTTTGTTTGTTTTGGGCCACATCTGGCAGTTCTCAGGCCTTACTCCTGGCTCTGTGTTCAGAAATCACTCCTGCAGAGCTCAGGGAACTATACATGATTCTGGGGATCAGACCTGGGTCAGCCATGTGACAAGCAAGAGCTCTCCTTGATGTACTATCTCTCTGGTCTCCCTTGTAGCTCTAAAAATTTAATCTGCTAATGTTAGTTTCTGTTACTAGCAATAGAGAACTATTCTTTTAATTTTTGAACACCCATCAGTGCTCAGGGTTTACTCCTGGTTGTATGTTCAGGGGATCATATGTGATACCAGGGATTGAAGCTGGCTTGCCTTTGGTCAAGGCAGGGCCCTACCCACTAGACATTATCACTCCAGATCAAAAGCTGTTCTTGATGGATAAATAATCAGGTCTTTGGGGGTTCTTTGTCAATAATCTTGTCTAAAGAGAAACATTGCTTTCTCCATATAAATGGACACCCTGAGATTGACTGTCTTCACCTTTTCCATCAGCAAAATTATTAGATGATTTGGCATGTAAGATTCTGAGTTAGGTCCTGAATGTTCAGTGAACAATACTGCTTGAAGTCTCTAGGGTCTCCAAATCTTGAGCAAAAAAACATTGATATATAGGGTTGGGGAGATATCTTAATGACTTGTAGGACATACTTTGCAGAGGCAGGAGCCTGGATTTGATCCTCAACATTACATGGTCTGTTGAACTGCCAAGAGTGACCCTCATGTGTTGTGCTAGCAGTAGCTCTTCAGCCTCACTGGGTGTGGCCCCCAAATGAAATAAAATACAAAAACATCATGCAAACCAAATGTGTTATGACAGTGGAATGAATCACAACTGTCTGACCTGTGATTGTGATTAGAGTTGATAAAATGTTGGGAATCATTCCTGGCTATTTGGCACAAGTTGAAGCAGCTGGAATTATGACCTAATTTGTAGAAGGAACTTTCCTTAGAGTGAAAAGGAGAAGAAGAAAAGGCCTTATTAGTTGATCATCTTATCTCCTTTTGACCTTCTAATTTGCTTTGGGGACTCATATGGATCCTTCAATAGGTTATATTTCAAGCTTGTCAAATATCTGAATTTGATTGGGGTGATGGAGAGAACTGGAGGGTAGAGTACTCATTGTTTTTCTTGATGCTGATTTTACTAAAGGACAAAGAAAACAAAGCTTAGATTCAGGTTCTATGTACAATGTACCAGACACGCTCCTAGGTATTTCTTGTATGTTTTTCCAATCAGTGTCCCCTCTTCCATCTTCTCAGTGTCTGTGTAATTCTCTGTGAGATCACAGGAAAAAATATCTTGGTCCCCCAGTTCTTGGCACAGAGCTTCTTAAACCCTTGTAATTTCCCAAATGATAAGAGGAGTGTTCTAATACTTGGTCTTTGACTCCACCCCATGCAGGATTCCTAAAGCTCTTATAAATTCCTAAGTGATAAGAGCACTAGGAATGTCTTTTGTTCTGAGGAGATAGTTCTGGCTGGGTTCTGGAATGGGAAATGATTGCCACAAAGACAAAGCCATGATTAGAAACTTAAAATTTTCAGCCTCACCCCCCAATCGGTGTGTGTGTGGGTCCTGGAAATGAGGTGAATAATTTTCCATGCGTATGTGAGCAAGTCTATATGAAAAAACAATATTGTATCATTTGGAGAGCTTCCAAATGGTCAAGCATGTCTACGTGGGGAGGGGGTGTCATAACATTATGGGGACAGACACTAGCATGCTTGGGACCCTTCCAGTCTTTGTCCTGTATATTTATTCTCTGGTTGTTCATTGGTACCCTTTACTATATCCTTTAGTAAAGAAAGAAACAAACCATATGTTTCCCAGAGACCTGGGAGCTTTTCTAGAAAATTAACCAAAACAAAAGGAGGGTTTTTGAAATATCTGGTGTTTGGCTGCTCTGTTAAAATCTAAGTGAAAACCAGGGCTCATGACAGGCAGCTGCATTGGGGAGGAGACAGTCTTTGGAACTGAGCCCTTCCCCATGTGACCGAATGCTTATAATTGAGACAGATTGTGTAGAATTGAGTGATATTATAGTTCACCTAGCTGATGCATAGATGGTGACCAGAAGTATCAGAAATAAAGCACCTGGGGCCGGAGCGATAGCCCAGCGGGTAGGGCGGCCTGTGCCGGCCGGGTTCAATCCCCAGTATCCCATATGGTCCCTCGAGCACCGCCAGGAGTAATTCCTGAGTGCAGAGCCAGGAGTAACCCCTGAGCATTGCCAGGTGTGACCCAAAAAGCAAAAAAAAAAAAAAAAAAAAGGAAATAAAGCACCTGTGAGTCAGTAAAGAAGACATTGTAGGGAAGAATTGGGGTTTCCCTATGTGGTAGACAGAGTTTTTGCATTTTTATTCTCTATAATTTGCAAATGGAAGTGAAGCAACTCCATCTAACAAGAGAGAAATAAAAAGAAGGAACATTTTCATTCTTAGATTAGAAAAAATTCTTTCATGGGAAAGTGGATCTTAGATGCTCAGTGTTGACATTAATGTCTCTCCAACTCAGCACTGTTTTCCTCTCTGTTGATTGTATTTTCTGATGTCCCCCTCTAATGGAGGCTGATGACAACACCAGGGGCACTCCTATAGATTTCATCACATCAATAGAAGAATTTCTCTTTTCAAGAGTGACAACAAAAAATTCAGGGGTTGAGCTGGAATTGTTCACGATGAATTTTGTTCACAATTAATACACAAATGAGATAGAAAGGTTTGCCTTTCTCACAGCACAAACTCCTCTTCTGCTGGAAGAGGCAGTTTAAGAATTAGTTCACTCGGGATCAGTCTTGTCAGGGCACTTGATCTGTTTGCCAATGACTCATTCCCAAGCGAAAAAGAAGCTGGGTCTCTAATATAGATGTTGTTTTAGGGAAGTTGGAATCTTTTAGTTAGTCTTAACTGGTTGTTAATTAAAATTTTAGAACAGGTTCCTAGTACTTAATCTTCTTCCAGGATTTGGGGAAGATTACATGGAAGACCACTTAAACTTCCTGGAGAAGTTCTCTGGGACACAGGTCAACTCTGTCCAGGCAGAGAGCCAGGATAATCCTAACCCGCCCTTTTGGAGCAGAACCTCTCCCCTTAAAAGTAGAATCTCACCACTGAAGCAAAATCCCCCCCCCCTCTGCAGCAGAGTCCTATCCCTTGTCCCAAACCCCACCCTATTGGTGCGCTGAGCTGTCTCTAATGCTCCAGCTCCTCCAGGCCTAGCACCACCTACCCTGCCTGTCCACCCTCACACAGATTTGGGTTTTTTGGGGGGAAACAAACTTAGATTTATTTATTTATTTATTTATTTATATTATATTATTATTTATTTATAATATTTTATTTATTTATTTATTTTATTATACCACCAATTATAAGACGTTCAGGTTTTTTAAAGTATTTTATTATACCACCGTGAGATATACAAAAAAAAGATATACAATTAAAAAGTTCATATTTGTCAAAAGATCACGTGGCCGCCCACCTACAAGATGGTCAGACTTCCTTGTAAAGACCCTGAAGGAACGGTTTGAGGCTCTTCATCTTCCTGAATCAACCAGATGCCATTGGGCTACATTGGCACGTGATAGGGTCCAATGGAAATGTTACTGGCGCCCGCTCGAGCAAATCGATGAATAACGGGATTCAAGTGATCAAGTGAAGTGATCAAGTGATATTTGGGTTTTGGTCATACAGTGTTCCAGCACCCATCCCTCCACCAGTGCCCATCTCCCACCACCAACGTCCCCGGTTCCCTCCCCTTCCCCAGCCCACCTCCATGGCAGGTTCTTTATTTCTTTCCCTTTCTCTCTCTTTCTCTTTTCCTTCCCTTCCAGACTATGGATTACAGAACATACATTAAAAGGTTGTCATGTGTATCCTTTTGCCTCTATTTAATGCTCAGTTCTAGGTTGGCATTAGTACCCTCGACAATTGTTAGCACACTGTTCCATTTTCTGTCTTACCTAACCTCTGACTCCCACACGTTTGTGATAATTTCCACCTTTGACAAGACCTCCTGATATATGTTTCACTTGACCTTGGATATTGGTATCATGATATGTACATATATATTTATGCCATGCAAATAAATGCAGTCATTCTGTATCTGTCTCTCTCCTTCTGTCTAATTTCACTCAACATAATCTTCTCCATGTCCATCCATTTATAGGCAAATTTTATAACTTCATTTTTCCTAACAGCTGCATAGTATTCCATTGTGTAGATGTACCAAAGCCTCTTTATCCAGTCATCGATTTTCGGGCACTCTGGTTGCTTCCAGATTCTGGCTATTGTGAATAATGCTGCTATGAACATAAAAGTAGGGATGGTGTTTCCGCTGTGTATTTTTGGTTTCCCAGAGTAGATTCCCAGGAGTGGTATGGCTGGGTCAAATGGGAGTTCAATTTCTAGTCTTTGGAGGAATGTCCATATTGTTTTCCAGAAAGGCTGTACCAGCTGGCATTCCCACCAACAATGGATGAGTGTCCCCTTTTCCCCACATCCACGCCAGCAAGACGTTCATGTTTGAGTTTTGGTTTTACAGTGTTACAGCACCCATCCCTCCACCTGTGCCCATTTCCCACCACCAATGTCCCCACTTCTCTCCCCTTTCCCCCAGCCTGCCTCCATGGCAGGTGCTTTATCTCTTTTCTGTCTCTTTATCTCTCCCCCTCTCTCTTTCTCTCTCCCCTTCTCTTTCTTACACTTCCCTCTCTTACACATTGTGGATTCTATTACATACATTTAGAGGTTATCATGCGTATCTTTTTGCCCATATTCAATGGTCATTCTCAGATGGTATCATCATTTTCAATGATTATCAGCACACTGTTACCTTCTATGGCTTACCTAGCCTCTGGCTCCTACATGTTTGTGGTATACCAGGTTTTGAGATATCGTGCAGGTGCCAATGCACCATGGGGATCGGACTGTGGCCAGCTGTGGAGTCAGGATCAGAGAATAACTGTGGTTGTGTTGCATGAGATTTTCTGACTTCTGGGAGCCTGTCAGAGGACAGGTCAAGGAGCAAAAGCCTGTCCCCACCCCAAAACCCCATAAGTCTAGCACAGGGTGGTCAGGCAGAGTCTCTGACCTGCACCTGAATACCTGGTGTCCAGCTGAGAGCCCCAGCAGCAGATCTGAGAGGGCCCACCAGGCCTTTGTGGATAGGGCCGAGGTGGGGGAAGTGGTCCCAGTCCAGGATCCCTAAAAACCTGGTGGCGTATTTGCCAAGTCCTGCATGCCTGGGCTTCAATTTGGCTTCTCTCTTGGATTCGGCTGTGTCCAGCTGTGGAGTCCGGACCAGAGGGTGATTGTGGTTGTGTTGTGTGAGGTTTTCTGACTTTTTCTGTTCTTGAGTTTACTTACTGAGTTTCTAGAACATGATTGGTTCCACTAGTTTGATGTCCTGTGTGGCCACAAGTGGCCGCGTGACTCAGGGAGAGCTGGATGGCAGCTCTCCCCCATGTATCTGAGTCTCTGCATGATAGTTGATAGCCCTGAGGCAGTTTGTAGGCAGGGCCACTAGGCCTCCTGGATGGGACAGAGAGGGGAATGGGGACCCCAGCTCCATCTCCATGAAGGCCAGGTGACTTCCGCCTCTGAGAACCACCTACCAGGACTTGAACTCTGCTGCTCTGCTCTGCTGGGCTTGAGATCAGCGTCTCTCTTGGGTGGGCTCTGATGAGCTGTGGAGTCCGGACCATGAAAATGGTTTCTATTGTGGTGAGTGATTCTCATTCGGCTGCTTCCAAGGCCCTACAGAGGTGATGGGCCGACACAGATTTGGTTTGAGCTTGAAGACATGTGTCGTGTGAAAGGAATACTACCATGCACTTTTGAATCAAGCAGCTGAAAAACTGAAAAAAAAATGGGGGGTGTCACCATAGAAACTTCTTTGACACTCCAAAGCTTTTTATCCAGTCATCGATTTTAGGGCACTCTGGTTGCTTCCAGATTCTGGCTATTGTGAATAATGCTGCTATGAACATAAAAAAGTAGGTGGAAATTATCACAAACGTGTGGGAATCAGAGGCTAGGTAAGACAGAAAATGGAACAATGTGCTAACAATTGTCTAGGGTACTAATGCCAACCTAGAACTGAGCATTAAATAGAGGCAAAAAGGTACACATGACAACCCTTTAATGTATGTTCTGTAATCCATAGTCTGGAGGGAAAGGAAAAGAGAAAGAGAGAGAAACGGAAAGAAATAAAGAACCTGCCATGGAGGAGGGCTGGGGGAGGAGGGGAGGGAACCGGGACGTTGGTGGTGGGAAGATGGGCACCGGTGGCGGGATGGGTGCTGGAACACTGTATGACCAAAACCCAAATATGAACTTTTTAATTGTATATCTTTGTAATTGTGGCATTTTTTTTGGCCACAATTACAAAGATGGAGACTCTCAGACATGGGGGCAGAGCTGCTACTGGCTCTCCCTGTGACCAGCTGCTCACGAGGTGCCCAGGAGGGATGGTGGGCTCTAGCCCTGGCCCACCACCCCAGCAGAGCCTCGCAACAAGCCAGACGACCCCCACTCCATGAGAGCCTCCATTTTCCACATCCGGACTTCTCTCTCGTCAGACCTCCACCCAGCAGACCAGCCTATCAATGCCCGGCTCATCGAGTTCCACCCTGCAGAAGTCTTTCTTAAATCCGGCTCAGGTATGCTGGTCCAGAGACTCGCAGACATGGGGCAGAGCTGCTACTGGCTCTCCCTGTGACCAGCTGCTCACGAGGCGCCCAGGAGGGACGGTGGGTTCTAGCCCTGGCCCACCACCCCAGCAGAGCCTCGCAACAAGCTAGACGACCCCCCCCCACTCCATGAGGGCCTCCATTTTCCACATCCGGACTTCTCTCTCGTCAGACCTCCACCCAGCAGACCAGCCTATCAACGCCCGGCTCATCGAGTTCCACCCGCAGCAGTCTTTCTTAAATCGCCAGGTATGCTGGTCCGGCTCGCGCGGGGAGAGCTGCTTGGCTCTCCCTGTGCCGCCGCTCCGGGGCCCGGGGGCGGTGGGTTCACCTGCCCCACCCCAGCGGCCTGCAAGCTAGCGCCCACCGGGGCCTCCATTTTCCACATCCGGTTTCTCGTCAGCCTCCCCAGCGACCAGCTTATAATGCCAGGCTCGCGGCGTGGTTCATTCATAAATGCTGGACTTAGAGATGCCTACAAGAGTATACTACCTGCATGGCAGAGCCTGGCAAGCTATCCGTGTTGTATTTGATATATATGCCAAATACCAGTAACAATTATAGACCTCATTCCGGAATGGATTGAGGCTCTTTATGTTCCTGGAGCAAGCAGATGCCTTGGGCTCTACTAGCATGAGACAGGACATATGGAGATGTTACTGGGGCCCGCTCGAGCAAATCGATGATAAAGCGGGAAGACAGTGATACAGTGTAATTGTAAAAATAAAAAAAAATAAAAAAAAGAAACTTCTTTGACACTCAAGGGTAATTACAAGCATGTGTTACATAAGATTACACATATGAGTTTTTCATGAAATCATTGTTCTTATGGGCCATCTTCAAAACATGGAAATATTTGTCTGAGTGTTTTACTGTACTCTACCTTTCATTATGCAACAGCACTCTTATTCAGGCACTTTTGTTCTGCCTTCCCACCTTGGCATCTCTTTAGTAAAGTTTTCTTTTAAAATAACTATTGATATAAATGTAGATGATTTCAGGCTTTAATTGCAGAGATGATAACTTCATATTGGATACAGACACGAATTCGTAAGAATGAAATCTATAAAATATAGTTAAATTGAGTGTTTAAGCCACATTTCCTTCATGTAGTTCTCCTGAAAAAGAGTATAATAGCTTTTGGTTTTTAATTTTAGTAAAATCTAGTTCTTTTACTTAATCATTTTTGTTGTTGTTGTTGTTGCATTTTGGGGTCACACTCAGTAATACTCAGGATTTATTACTGGCTCTGAACTCAAGAATTACTCTTGGCACTGTGGGGGACCATATGGGATGCCAGGGAATCAAATCTGGATCAGCCCCGTGCAAGCCAAATGCCCTACCCGCTGGACTATCACTCTGGCCCAATACTTGATCTTTTAAGCACCTGGAAATATGCTTCCCTTTGTCTTGGTCATAAAGTCCACACTCGTCAGCCTAAGCTCTCTGAGCTTCCACTTTGTTCTTCTAACTAGCTTTTTTTTTTTTTTGGGTCACACCCGCGATGCTCAGGGGTTACTCCTGGCTCTACATTCAGGAATTACTCCTGGCGGTGCTCGGGGGACCATATGGGATGCCTGGGATCGATCCGGCGGCCAGCACAGGCTGGCTTCGTGCAAGGCAAACACCCTACCTGCTGGGCTATCGCTCCAGCCCCTCTTCTAACTAGCTTTGACTTGAACTTGTACATATTCTACCATTGAAATCTTTTTCCTCTGCTTGTCCTAATTCTATTAATCTTGACAGTGAATTCTATTTGTTCGGACTCTCTTTCTCCTCTCTGTCAGCTGACATAGTTCTTTCTGGTTTCTGAACTTTGAGACCATGATCACCTCTATTTAAACAAGTTTAGCATATAAAAACAATCCCATATTTCTTTGTTAATTGTCTCCATGTGTATATCTAAGAGACGTAACAGGTATCTCTGACTCAGATACTTCTCAGTTAGAAATCTAAACTTGAATGTCTCAGAGGCATCTCAAATTCAACATATCTCAGTGGTACGTGTTCTATGTGCTTCCTCCTGCTTAACTCCTATTTCTATACTTAGTTTCTATAACTTAGCTTCTGTGTAGTTGCTCAAGTTACTCCTGACTCTGCTCTTCCAGAAACTCATTATCCATGTGAACTCTATTCCAGAAACTCATTATCCATGTGAACTCTATTCAGATCCATGTGAACTCTATTCCTAAGCTGGGATCTTGGTATCTTGGTATCTTTTCCTCTTTCTCTAGTTTCACCGGCTTAGTTCAAGCCTTTGTCATCCTTCACTTGAAATATTGCAATGTCCTGACAACAAACTCCCATTAGATTCCTGACTCCTCATTTCAGTCCATAGTTTTTATGTTTCCCAGAGAGTTTAGATTATGCTATTCTTTTACTTAAAAGCCTTTAGTCATTCCCACTGGCAGAAAACATTCAGTCCTATTGACATAGTTTACAAAGTCCTTGATAATACTGTCCTCTGCTTTACTTTCTGGCCTTGTTTCTATTTTTTCCTGTTCACAAGCCTGTTACTCCAGGCAAATTAGCTCACATGAATGCTTGTCCTCATTTGGGCAACAAGCATGGAGTTAATATCTGGAATTGCCAGATACTGTGCTAAATGTCCTATCTTAAGGTTTGTGTTTATTTTCTCCATTGTACTATAAGACTTTGTGTCTTTATGCCAGGAACAAAGTAGGAACTCAATATTTGATAGTAAATATATGAATAGAATAGTGGTATATAAACTGTATATGTAAGGTGTTGGGTGACACGCCCTACTGAGCCTTAAGCTCTGGCTGCACTTAGCTTATAGCACCTCCCAACTCTGCTAGGGAAATTTTTCAAGGGCCCACCTGAAAAGCTGCAATTCAATAGAGTCATTTACCTGGCTTCATCCCTTCCTCATGGGCTGGACTGGAAGGTTTTGGCGGGCTTCTATCTATAAAATAAGCTAGGAGAAAAGAAGAGGGCCTTTATGCCGCTTTAGCTCCCCCTTGCCTTCTGCCTCTCCTCTCCGCCTCTTCCCTTTTTAGGCCTTAACACGTGGTGGTGGCCATCTTGGCCTAGGATTCTAAACCTGCACACGGCTGGGGCCCAGCTAGGAACCTAAATCCTGGGGTTTCCCTGTTGTTGGAGTGTATACCAGAACCTGTGAGAGTAAAGTTTTTTTTTTTTAATAAGGAAAAATCAGATACTTTATTTTTTTTCACTGATAATAAATTATACATTTATTTAAAAAATGTTGCAAACTCACCATTTAGTTATGAAACATACTGTAACATGCTAGGGTATATACTAAAACTATTATATATTTATCATTTAACTATTTAATGCTTTTTTTAAACATTTTATTATACCACCGTGAGATATACAATTACAACGAGAGTAAAGCCTTTTAAAACTGTGCTGGATTCCTGAGTTTTCATCCATTCCCCACTGGCTTTGGAGGTAAAAGGGAACTTGTGCCCTGATATTGTTGGGGACCCCAGCGGCTCCTTGACATCTGGTGTCCCTCAGTGGGCCCTTAAAAATCTCCCTAGCAGAGTTAGAAGGGGCTGCAAGCTAAGTGTAGCTGGAGCCTAAGGCTCAGTAGGGCATGTCACCCAATAGCAAGAGATTTTTTTAAAATTCTAAATTCAGTTCCCTCACAGATGAAACACCAGTGATTAGGCCTAGCACTGGCATTTAATAATACATTCTTGTCATTTATGGGCTGTTTGTAAGTAATCAAATCAAGAAGTTTGGAATGCTCACTGATTTTTACTTATTTATTTTTTGTGGCCAGACCTGGCAGTGCTCAGGGGCTTACTCCTGGCTCTGCACTCAGGGATCACTCCTGGCAGTGCTTAGGGGACTTTCAGGATATTGGCATCAAACCTGGTCAGCTGCATGTAAGGCAATTTCTTTGACCACTGTTCTCTCTGGGCCCTGCTCACTGATTTTTTTTTTAATATACCTCAAGCATAAAGCAACTCCGACCTAGGATGAACAAAGTACCATTTGCTTTGCCCTGACTGATGTAAGAACGACACTCCCAGTGAGTGTCTCTTTGCCTATTGCCGGGGTATGTTCAACAATTTACAATTATGGATCTCAGTCCAATGACCTGAAGAATGGTTTGGGACTCTTCCTGTCCCTGGAGCAAGCAGATGCCCTTGGGTTACACTTGCTTGTGACAGGACTTATGGAGATGTTACTAGTGCCCACTCGAGCAAATCGATGAACAATGGGAAGACAGTGATACAGTGATACAGTGATTTATTTATGCCATTAGTATTTTATGGGAGTTGTAGAACAATCCCACAAATGTCATATCTGTTCTTTATAGAAAAGCTCAGGGGAGAACGCGAATGCAGTCGCCCTCTACCACAAATTATACATTCGAAGTTACTCACATTTGCGGAAATTGCAGATTCACCACCAGGATCTCACCATTCTACAAGGAAGTGATCATTGATGTCAAAAGAGGGGTTCAACAGGGTGATACCATTTCACCAAAACTCTTCAGCGCCACCCTCGAGAACATCATGCGATAATTAGAATGGGAAGGAATGGGAGGGAAGATAGATGGTCGGCTCCTACACCACCTCCGCTTTGCTGATGACATCGTTCTAATAACACCAAACATTAGCCTCTATCACTATCACTATCTTCCCGTTCATCATCTATTTGCTAGAGCGGGCACCAGTAATATCTCCATATGTCCTGTCTCATGCTAGGAGAACCCAAAAGGCATCCGCTTGCTCCAGGAACATAAAGAGCCTCAAACAATTATATTAGGTCATAGGAATGACCTAATATAAATGTTACTGGTATTTGGCATATCAAATACTACACAAGCAGCTTGCCAGGCTTGCCGTGCGGGTGGCATACTGTTGTAGTCACCTCTAAATAAAGCATTTATTGGTAAACCGCGTGGCTGCTAGCGGCGCGCAAGCCGGGCTGTGATAGTCTGGTCTGCTGGGTGGAGTTGTGATGAGAGGGAAGTCTGGATGTGGAAAATGGTGGGCCCCATGGAGTAGGGAAGGGTGGTCTGGCTTGTTGTGAGGCTCAGCTGGGGTGGCAGGCCAGGGCTAGAACCCGCCATGCCTCCCGGGTGCCTCACGAGCAGCTGGGCACAGGGAGAGCCAGTAGCAGCTCTGCCCCATGTCTGAGAGTCTCTGGTTCAGCATACCTGGGCCGGATTAGCCTCACCCTGGGGAAACCACCATTGTGATCATGGTGTCTCCCCAGCCAGCTAAGTATGTTTTCACTGATTTTTAGAAAAAAATAATTTTAGAATTCATCTACTTCTTGCTTTACTAAACATATTATTGACTAGGTATTTGGATGGGTACTGGGTTTGAATGTGTTAGGGTCCCTTTTATGGATCAAAATCTAAGAACTTCAGCGTTGTTAGCTGATGCACTGTGGGAATGGTGTAGTGTCCTTCTGAATTTATCCTAGAATAGATAATACATTTAATAAGCTATTCAAAGAAAAAAAAGAGATTCATGAATTAGATAGATGGGAGTGAAGATAGACGGTCGGCAACTACACCACCTCCGCTTCACTGGTGACATCGTTCTAACAACACCAAACATTAGCCAAGCGGCACAAATGCTGGCTGACTTTGACCGAGAATGTGGAAAGATAGGTCTACAGCTGAATCTGAACAAAACTATGTTCATGAAAAATGAACTAGTTCCAGAGGCCCCATTCACTCTCAATGGAACAAACATCTCTGAGTGCAGCAGTTATGTGTACCTAGGTCGAGAAGTCAACATGATGAACAACCTAAAACCTGAGCTGTGCAGGAGGAAGAGAGTGGCATGGAATGCCTTCAAAGGCATCGAAGAAATAGCAAAAAAGACAAAAGAACCTCTACCTCTGGGCACTTCTCTTTGACTCCACCATTCTCCCTGCATTAACACACGCCTCAGAGACCTGGGCCCTACGAAAGCAGGATGAGAATGCTATTCGGGTCTCCCAAAGAGGAATCGAAAGAGCTATGCTTGTAATATCACGCCTCACTCAAGTGAGAGAAGGAATCCGGAGTTCTGACCTCCATTGCTGTTCCAGAGTCAGGGATGCTGTCTCGTTTACCAAGGCATCAAAAATCAGATGGGCTGGACATGTAATGCAATTTGGAGATGACCGCTGGACTAGAGCCATTACCGACTGGATCCCACGGAATGTCAAAAGATCACATGACTGTCCACGTACAAGATGGTCAGACTTCTTCGTCAAGACCCTGAAGGAAGCGGTTTGAGGCTCTTTGTATTCCTGAAGCAAGCAGATGCCATTGGGCTCCCCTGGCACATGATAGGGTCAAATGGAATTGTTACTGGCTCCCTTCCGAGCAAATCGATGTCAAGTGAAGTGATCAAGCGATGAATCAGAACACAATTTAGAGACTAAAAATATAATCTGAAATTTCATTTTAGATTGTTTTTGTATTATATTTCAAGGAACACTTTTTGTAGAGGTTTAATACAAACACGTGGCATGTATAAATGTGTAAGATAACTCAGTAAAAGGTCTCCAAAAAGTCTAAGTGAGAAGTTCTATTTTTTTAAAAGATTATTTTTAATAGAAGCAACTCCTAGTGATTCTCATTCTAGTGGTTACAGGGATCAAAGTTAGGGGCATGAATGTCTGACGCGCTAGGCATGCACTCCACCCCGTTGAGCTCTCTCCCCAGCCCAAGGCACTCCTATTTTCTAGCCATGAGAATGGTGAAGGTTAAATCTATCTCTGAACAAAGTTGTCGCACTGAACACAAGGACAGTGCAGCCTCATGTACTTGGTGGGGCCACAAGAACCTCAAAGGGCAAGCTTCTTCATGTCTCAATTTTAACTCAAGAGACCCCATGCCTTTAAATGGGGCTGGGTGGCATTTGGTGATTAAAGTATTCATTTATTTCAATCGTTGATATTAGTTGCTCTTCTACTTTGTAGTAGAATGGCTTTTTGGTAGGAATCAACTAACTCTTTCCTTCTCTGAATTCCTCATATGGTGCCAGTAAATGTTTCTTTTCTTTTTTTTTTTTTTTTTGAAGTTTTACAAATTTTATTAAGGAGGTTTTAGGGAAGTGAAGGAGGAGGGAAAGTAAGAAAGAGAGTACACATCTCAAGAGGGGAGATGTGGGCGACACACGTGCTCAGGCACCACATGTGCTCGGCCACGTGGGCTCAGGCAGCATGTGTGTCCATGCAGCATGTGTGCCAGTAAATGTTTCTTAGGTTCTATTTTTTGCATCGTTACGGTTATACTGGGCGTCTTCCCTTCTCCACCCCTCTCCCCACCCATGTTACCAGATCCCTTGTTCATTGTCACTGTTTCATTATTTCTAATTTCTTATGTCATACTTTTTGTGGGGGTGGCACACCTGGCAGTGCTCAGGGGCTATGTCTCGCTTTGTGCTTGGGCGTTGCTCTTGATGGTATCTGGGGGACCATGTGATACCTGGGATTTAATCAGCCTCTTGCATGCAAAGAATATACTCAGCCTATTGAACTACCTCTTTAGCCCCTTCTTATGTCTTTGGTGACCTCTCCAGTTTGCCATTTCTCTTTTTTTTTTGTTTGTTTCACATTATTTTTACTTGTTTTGTTTGGATGCGCCTACTGGTGCTCTGGGTTCTGCACTCAGGGATCACTCCTGGCAGGCTTGGGGAACATATAGGATACTGGGGGGTAAGATTAGGGCTGGCTGCATATAGAGCAATCACGCTTCTTGCTGTGCTATCGCTCTGCCTCCCTTTTCACTTTTAATTTTTGTGAACTTTCATTATTCTCCCTGACTCTGATGACAATATGGCTTAGCCTTATTTTGACTCCTCCTAGTCAAACGCTCACCTCCATGTTTTCATTCCAGCTATAGGTCTGGTTGCTTCTCAGCTGAAAACGGTAATTTTGCTCATGGTTTTCTCATGTCTGGGCATCCAAGTCAGGAAGAAGGTAAGTAGCAGAGTATTAAAAAAGTGAGATTGGCCAGATCCGTTACAGCTCCAGGGTCAGTAAAACTGCAGGTCACTGTGGGCAAGCCGATCGGTCTTGGAGCTGGGACTGAGGATCGTCCTCTCATCCTCCCCACCTCCAATGACCCAGTGATTGTGCCTATGAGCTGCATAGATGCCATTCATCACAGAATATGAGCCGGGACTTTTGAGTAAGTCTCTGGGGAGACTGACCAGAGGCACAAATGCTATAGTTCCTTCCTTCGTGCTATTTTAGCATAACAACTCAGTTTAAGGTCAGGTCTTTACCAAAACCTTTCCCATATGTATGTTGCAATGATCAATGTGGTTGCAGCTGGCTAGGGAGCTGGCGTGGGGATGGGGAGTGTTTGGGAGGCAGTGGCCTTTACTGGCCATGGGGGGCACACTGGTGGTGGGACTGGTGTTGAACAATGAATGCTTCTGACAACTATATTGGGAAGAAGTTTGGAAATCATGGTGTTTTAGTAAAGTTTAAAAACATGAAATAAAAAAGATGAGATTATCCATCTATATTGTGTTTGTATGTTTTATTCCCATTTTTAAAAAAGACATAGGCCCGTTTAGAATTTTTTATTTATTTGTTTTGGTTTTGGGGCTATACCTGGAAGTACCCAGGGCTCACTTCCTAGCTCAGGGATCAGTCCTGATGGTGGTTTTGGAGAACCATATGGTATGCTGGGGATTGAGCTCAGCTTGGCTGCATGCATGGCAAAAGTCCCTGCCCTCTGTTTCATCTCTTTGGTCTAGAGACATTTTTTCAAAGGCAAGATATTACATCCCAGTTATAGTGGAGGCATAAAAGATTGTATTCACTAATTTATGTTAGAGTCTATGTTAGTAAGTTATGTTAGAGTTCTACCTTAGAACCTAAGATTCTTGATGGGAACCACACCACATTGCTATCTATATTATATATGTAGGCACATAAATAATATTTATATTTCACATCATCTGGAGTTGATTAAGCATCAAAGCATACTTCTTGAATACATAAAAGAATGGATGAATTATATGCTATGTTATATGCTATAAGGCAAAGGTCTTAGGGCAGTGGTTCATATTACAAACACTTAAGGCTCATTTAAAACACATAAGCTCAGTTCTGGACTAGCCAAAAGTGCAGGTGGGTGGGAGGGAACCCCGATGGATGGAGGGCACCCAGGGGGGGGGGGGGACCCGCGGGGGGGGGGGCCCGTGGGGGGCACCCGAATGGGTGGGAGGGGACCCAGAGTGGTTGGAGGGGACCCCGAGTGAATGGGAAGGGGTCCCCAAAACTGTTGTGCTGGGAAGTGAACACACTCGTGGAGGTTGGTGTTAGGGTGTTGCATGCATGAAAGACTATTTTAAATCACGGTGCTTAAAATGAAAAAAAAAAGAAATTAGAAAACAAAACATCGTAAAAAAAGCACGTTGACACCACCGATGTCCTCAAATGAGATCTGCTAACTACCATTTGTATGTAATCCTAAAATGTTAGTCCACTCTCCTCCCTTCAACATCTCAGAAATCAAGTTTCTATGATGATGATGATGATGATGATGATGACGGACGACGACTACTACTATTAATTTTGTAAAATTTCAAGGCCACTCTCAACAGTGCTTAGGCAATTTGTGGGCGCCTGAGGGCTATGCTTGGTACTGTTCAGGGGCTAAGTAGTGCACAAGATCAAACACGGGTCTTTCATATTCTGGGCATGTGGTGGTTCACATAGGCCCCATCTCTGACCTTAGATGCTTGTTATAATTATGTGATAAGACAAGCAACAAGCGTTTTCGGGGGTCAGAGAGACAGCACAGTGGGTATGGCATTTGCCTTGCATGCTGCCAACCCGGGTTCAATCGCTGGCATCCCATATGACCCCTGAGCACTGCCAGGATGAGTGCAGAGCCAGGGAGTAACCCCTGAGCATTGCCGATATTGCTCCCCCCCCCCCCTAAAAAGAAGACAGACATTGTGCAAAGCAAAAAACGAGCAAACAAAATGGCTGGAGGGATTATTTAAAGGACCAGTGTGTATGTTTTGCATACACATAGGAGGAGGCTGGGGTTTGATTTCTGGCACTGCCTGATCTGCAAGGCATAGCTCAGGTGGCTCCCAGAATTGGTATCTTTGTCTCCAAAACAAGAACAGAAAAAGGAAAAGCATTGTGCCAAAATTTAGTTAGACACGTTTTTCTCTTTTAGTTGTACATATAAGTTTTATATAGCCAATGGCACTTCAGGTTTGATAAAATAGTTATTAGATATCTAGACACTAGATGAGAATATGGGTCTGGCAACATTGTTTAAAGTGCTTGCAAGTGGGGCTGGGTGATAGCCCAGCGGGTAGGGCATTTTCCTTGCGCGGCCGGCCAGTGCCGGCCCGGGTTTGATCCCCTGCAACCCATATGGTCCCCCGAGCACCACCAGGAGTGATTCCTGAGTGCAGAGCCAGGAGAAACCCCCTGAGCATTGCCGGGTGTGACCGAAAAAAAATAAAATAAAAGTGCTTGCATGTGAGTCTGACATAGACTGAGTTATGAGACTCTGTGTTAGGAAGCTTGAATGAGGCAGAAATTAACAAGGGATGATTTTACGTTCATCTGTGATAAAGCACTTGGCCCATTATAGGTAACCAATCCCAATTTATTAAGTGAAGTGGAATTACTTAAGGCTATGGAGATGCCATCAAAATTATAATACTGGGATATAATAGCATTAAAAATAAAAATCATAATAATGGGGCCAGAGTGATAGGATAGCTGATAGTGCATTTGCCTTGCATGTGGCCAACCTGGGTTCAATCCCCAACATCCCATATGGTACCTCAAATATCCCATATGGTACCCAGGAGTAATTTCTGAGTGCAGAGATAGGAATATCCCCTGAGTATCACCATTTGTATGATCCAAAAAAGCCAAAAAATCATAGTACTATATACTACCTAGTATATGTCCATTTTGCATATAAATTGAATCATATTCTATGTATGTTAATAAAAATTGAGAGCAATATGGAGTAGGAGAAAAAAGAGAAGGTCTAGAAGTAACATAGGGGCAAGGATAGGAGTTCTTGGGTCCTTCTACAATACAAATCCAACACTAGCATAAGCATGGGAACCACAATACAATAATAAAACTTAAACATTAGACTGAACTGCCAAAGAATCAGGTTGTAGGGTGGAAAGGAATATGGGGTAAGAGGTGGAGGATGGAAGGCTCAGGATGGTGGGAATGGAGGTGCGAATGAAGCCTGAGGATGTAAATCATAGTGTCTATATGTAAATCACATGTAAGGAGAAAGAGATGATATAGAAACATGTAGATCACATGTTGTGGGGAGGGGGAGACAAAGATGATATGGATACTTTTCTAAAAAGAAAAATCGGCATTTTAATGATAAGGACAAATATAAGGACTCTCTAAATGCAGACAAACATGTCCCCAGGGTGTATCTACGGTAGTGTGGGTGATGGGTGTCATTAGAGAGAAGCATGTTGGGCTGGGCTGGAAGAGTCTGGGAAGTGATAGTTTTACTAAGCAAGCAGAATCCAGACCCTTCTGGGACAGATTTGAAAGGAACCAACAGGGCATTAGAACTTCAGAGCCATTAATTGCTGATCCAACCTGTCAGCAAAGTGCTTTGCACCAGAATTTTTCAGTCACCCCTTGCTTTAATTTTTTTTCTTCAAATTTTATCTTTGAACCAGATTTTTAACCCAATGCCCCTCTTGCTGAATCTGCTTGGAAGCTTGAGGACCAGAGGAGACAGGGAAGGGTGAAGGGTTAGGGGGCACTGATGGGGAGGCAGTAACTACATCAACACTTTAACACAATGTTCCTTTACCTCAACTATAAGAACAACTTTTAAAAATGTTATGGAGCTTCCTTCCTTTCCTCTCTCCTACTTCATGCTCATCTAGGGTTTCTCCAGGGTCTCACCGACTTGTTGCCTACTTAGTAATGATGATGATGATGATGATGATAATGATGATGATGATGATGATGATGATGATGATACTGTCTCGTGGGAAGGAAGAGAGAAGCATTTGATGTTGCTGTGACCACGTCCCAAGGAGCGATCAGGACAGTAGTGTCATCCATGGACCTTACCTATGGACCGTGCATGGTGGCAGGGTTTCCTCCACATGGGGCAGCGAGTCCCCAAGTTTTGGGCCTTGAAATCTGCTTAGTGTTCTGCCTTCCGCTGGGCACTGACCACTTACAAAGTACATCTTCCTATTTTACTGGGGGTGGGGATCAAGTTACCCTGTCCAGGATTCGGGGACCAGGGGACATCCATCCTGGTGGGGATACTCTGGTTGTGGCATGATTCCAATCCAATTAAATAATCTTTTTCCTCTTCTAACAAAAAAAAAAAAAAAGAAAAGAAGAAAGAAAGAAAAATCTGGGAGGGATGGCGGTTTCTAACCCTGACCCACCACCCCAGCAGAGCCTTGCAAGGAGTCAGATGACTCCCCACTCCATGAGGGCTGCCATTTTCCACATCCGACTTACCTCTTGTCAGAACTCTACCTAGCAGAAGAGCCTATCATAGCCCGGGTTGCGCGGCCGCTATGGCCACGTGGTTCATCATAAATGCTGGAGACCAGAGGTGACTTCAAGAGTATACCAACCGCATGGCAGAGCCTGGCAAGCTACCCGTGTCGTATTTGATATGCCAGATACCAGTAACAATTATAGACCTCATTCCCATGACCTGATGGAATGGTTTGAGACTCTATGTTCCTGGAGCAGGCAGATGCCCTTGGGCTCTACTAGCATGAGACAGACATATGGAGATGTTACTGGTGCCGCTTGAGCAAATGGATGATGAACGGGAAGACAGTGATACAGTGATTATTATTATCATTATTATTTTGTGGTCCACCCATCAGTTCAGCCCATCACAGCCCGGCTCACGTGGCCGCGCGCTCATCAATAAATGCTTTATTTGGAGGTGTTTAAAAGAGTTTGCCTCCCACTCGGCAAGCCTGGCAAGCTTCTCGTGTTGTATTTGATATGCCAAATTCCAGTAACAATTATATTGGGTCATTCCCATGACCTAATATAATGGTTTGAGGCTCTTTATGTTCCTGTAGCAAGCCGATGCCCCTGGCTCTACTGGCATGAGACAGGACATATGGAGATGTTACTGGTGCCCGCTCTAGCAAATAGATGATCAACGGGAAAATCGTGATCGTGATCGTGATTATTTTGTGGGAGGGGGTGGAGAGTAAGGTGGCAAACCTGGTGCTCAGGGCTTACTTCTGCTCTGCACTCAGGGATCACTTCTGGCAGTGCTTGGGGGACCGTATGGGGTACTGGGGATTGAACCCGGATTGACTGCATGCAAGGTAAACATTCCATCCACTGTACTATCCTCCAGCCCAATTTTTTTTCAATGAGCAAATCTATCAGAGGTAAGGTGATTGATCATTTGGTAAAAGTATAGTCTTTGGAGCCTAACTGTGAATTTGAATATTGATTTAAATGGATTTAAACACTAAAACTGTTGAATAGAAAAAATCTTGCACTTTTGCCTTCATTTGTGCTTTCCTTGTGCTTCTTTGTGTTCTCATTTTCCATAAAGTGGGTCTGATTACAGCTCTAGAGATAGCACAGGGTGAAAGTGCTTGCTTCTGCATGGCCAGCCCAGGTTAAATCTCTGACACTACCTGTGGTCCTCGAGCACTGCTGGGACTGACAACTAAGCAAAGAGTCAAGAACATGGCCTGAGCAAAGCCTAGTGTGGCCCCCTCCAAAGAAGAATAAAATGGGTCTGATAGTAACACCTTTGTCACTAATGGTAAAATAGTTCTGGAGAGACAGACCATATACGGTATCAGAGATTGAGTGAGGGTCAGCTGCATGCAAGGCAAATGTTGTGACCAACCCTTGTGCTCTCTCTCCACCCCTGCACATTAATGTAATGGGATTGGCTTCTTTCTCTCAAGTATGAGCATACTCTTGAAGATCTATGAGAATATAAAATGATAAACTTGAAGTAGTTAGTTTAGAGTGTTGGTAGAAAGACAAAAGTCAAGTCTTTGTCACCAAGAGTGTAGGTCTTGATAGACATTAGTGATTAGTGTAGATCACTGATAGACATTAGGGATTACTGTTTATCTTACAATAAATGGTTTTACTTTTAGCTTTTTTCTTTTTACATCAAGCACAAATTTAACAGTACTTCTTTACACTGCATGAATCCTACTTTGACCTGAAGAAGGAATTAGCCCGATATTAGGACCTTCTTATACCATCTTAAACTTGCAAAGCCAGTGTGAAGCAAACCCAGTCTGGTTTCTTTAGAACACTTTTTTTCTTTTTTGGGTCACACCTGGGATGCACAGGGGTTAGTCCTGGCTCTGCATTCAGGAATTACTCCTGACAGTGCTCTGGGGACCTCATGAGATACTGGCAATAGAAACTGGGTTGGCTGCCTGCAAGACAAATGCCCTACTTGCTTTACTATTGCTCCAACCCCATGGACCACATCTTCATTAGCAACTTTTGGTAAAGAAAAGTGGCTCATTTTTTAAAGTTAATTATCAAATGATGCCAGAGGAGCACTATGAATGTCTTTAACCCAGTTTTGAAAAAAAGCAGGTCAAATTTAGCTTCTGGAAGATAACTTGAAATTTGGTTGAAAATAATTGAACAAGCTAAACATGAAATTCATAAAGGGGTCAGAGATATTCTAAATTTAAAATGTTTAGAGAAATTCATTGACCCTAGGCTTCAGTCAACAGCCTAAGAGGGTTGCTGGATTTTCATTTATACAGTGTATATCATTTTTTAAAAGAAGATTGTGTTATGTGTAAAATAAGAGGGAGAGAGATGCAGAGACAGAGAGAGAGACAGAGAGAGAAAGAGTGGAAACGGGGCTGTCTGCTATTAAGGCAGCCTGGGGGGTGGGCGGGGGGGGTGGGGTACATTGGTGGTGGAAATGGGGCACTGGTGGAGGGATGGGTGCTGGTATACTGTATTACCAAGAACCAATTATGAACACCTTTGTAATTGTATGTTTCACGGTGGTATAATAAAAAATTAAAAAAAAAAGTTTTATGGGGGCCGGAGTGATAGTCCAGCGGGTAGGGCTTTTGCCTTGCATGTGGCCTACCTTTGCCTACTTGGTTTCGATCCCCCAATCCCATATGGTCCCCCCGAGCACCGCCAGGAGTAATTCCTGAGTGCAGAGCCAGGAGAAACCCCTGAGCATTGCCGGGTGTGACCCAAAAACCAAATAAATAAATAAATAAAATAAAAGTTTTATAGGAAGAATAATTTGGGGGGGAGGGGAAGATCCGATTAACGTGGGGAAAATAGTCCCGGGACTGGCAGAAGAATCCTCAAATGGTAAAGACTTCCCTAATTATTTTGAGATTCTGGAGGATTACAACATGTTGAAAATAAAATCTGGAACTTTTCTATTTGTCTTAAGAAGAAAAAAAAGATTGTGTTGCTATTTCTTAAGAAAAATGTAAAGTTTGTCCACCATAAGAAATCATATTTGGGTTGAAGAGATGTTGCAGGGGTTATGGTTGTCCTCCAACCTGGTGGAGGATTCCAGGTTGATGTCTAGCACTGGAGTTTCCCTTGAGAACCTCTTGGAGCAACATTTGATCATCAAACTTGGAGTAAGCCCTGAGCACTGCAAGGTATAACTACCTCCCTAACACCTAGTTTTACTCTATGGTAGAAGGAATACAGATAATGAAGGTCTAATAACTCACCTCTTCTTTCTCTTTATTTTTGTGTTTTGAGGGCCACATTTAGCAGTACTCAGGGGTTACTTCTGGCTCTGCACTCAGGAATTTGTCTTGGTGGTGCTCAGGGTTGGCTGCATGTGAGGCAAATGCCCTATCCACTGTACTCCAGCACTAAAATCACCCCTTTTTAGAAAGAAAAGAGACACAAAGAGAGCGGAAAGTTGTGTTCTCTACAATCAGACTGAGGATCTGATTCCTGTGCAAGTGATGTTTTTAGAGATAAACTCTCAAGGAAATCGCGCATTAGCTCACGGAAGGGAAGCCCAGAGGCTAGCTTCACCTGCAGGGAAACTCGAGGTTATTTCCGGATACTGGTCCTCCCTACATGAGTTTGCTCAGGCTTGTCTTTCTGCCCACACTGGTTGTTGGATAGGAGCATGAGAGGAAGAGTTGGGCACTAGGGATAGCAATTCTCAGACATTTGCAATTCCATGTTCACACTTAAATTAGGTGTTGAAAACTCTTTCAAAAAAGATACTTAGGCCACCCTGCTGCAGATGAGAGTCAGGAGCACACAAGATTACAGAAAAGGCCCAGGGACTCTGGACAAAGTGCTGACCTGTCCACTACAGAGAAAGAACCCAAACTGCTAAGGCTCCATTATTGTCTCTGCCTCTCCATACCTAGGCCAGGCCTAATTGGGTGGTAGGAGGGAACCCTCCTTACTGCTTTTGATTTTGTTCTGTAGAAAACATTTTATTGGGCTGGAGCGATAACCCAGTGGGTAGGGCGTTTGCCTTGCACGCGGCCGGCCTGTGCCGGCCTGGGTTCGATCCCCGGCATCCCATATGGTCCCCCGAGCACCGCCAGGAGTAATTCCTGAGTGCAGAGCCAGGAGTAACCCCTGAGCATTGCTGGGCGTGACCCAAAAAGCAAAAAAAAAAAAAAAAACAACCCATTTTATTATTATTACTTTGGTTTTGAAGTAATACAAAAGTAACAAATTTTGTATTTAAAATACAAAAGTCATAATACCCACTGGTGCTCAGGGTCTACTCCTGGCTTTGTGCTTGGGGATCGTGCAGTGCTGAGGATTGAATCCTGACCATGCAAAACATGTCCCCAGCCAATTGAATGACCTCTCCCACCTCAATTTATTTCATTTATGACTTATTTTTATTATTATCATGGCCTCCCAAGTGATGCTCAAAGAATCGGGGGACATACTCCTGGTGAATTTTGACCAGCTGGCTAAAGGCAAGGGTCCAAAGGTCCTGAGGTGTGGCTATTCTCAGACAGGGATAAATATGGAGTCATAGAAAGGCATATGAGAAATCAGAATTCCTGCTGCCTCCCACCTGCCTTTGGTCCTTAAGGAAATAGTACAGCACAGACAAAGTAAGGGAGAAGTAGGGAAGGGAGAGGTTTCGGTTCATGCATCTGAAATTTGAAACTTAGTCCATCTCCACCTGGCAAAGATGAGATGCCAGAGACCATCCCGAGATGCCAGAGACCATCCATACTGGCCATTGTGGCAGTGCTCAGGAGCCTCAGGTGTGGGCGTAAGCATGTGTAATTTTACAAGGCCTCACCGCCTTTCCCCATTGTCTGCTAGATTTTGCTACCTCATTCCAACAAAGCTGAATGTCATTGTCCCCAAATTGCATTTATGTCCCGTACCTCCTTCCCTACTCCAGGCTTCCTACACTACCCCCTGCCAAATTAGACTTTCCCTGTCTGTCAGAGTCACTGAAACTGAAATCTGGAAAGCTGTTCTCTCCTTTATATGCAGATCCCAGTAGGCACTAAAACTTCTTTGCCAGGTCTATATTCTCTTGAAGTCTCTGAAGCCCTGCTCTCTTCTGTGCCTTATTTAAGCTCTTATCTCTGTTTACTCTTGATGGACTAAGTTTCAAATTTCAGATGCATGAACCGAAACCTCCCCTTCCCCTACCTCGCCCTTACTTTGTCTGTGCTGTACTATTTCCTTAAGGACCAAAGGTAGGTGGGAGGCAGCAGGAATTTGATTTCACATATGCCTTTCTATGACTCCATATTTATGCTGCACCTTTTCATGGGCCGAATTCATAAGAAAAAAAATTCCCTCCCTCCTACTTCACCATGAATTTTTGTTTATGAATGTATTTGTTTACTTATGATGTTTAGACTTTTCAAGATTTACTTTCTACCTAGCTTGGTTGTTGCAGGACTCCTCTAAGAGCCTCTGCATCTGCCCTGGATTGTCTCCTGCAGGTCACTTCATAGATAGGGGGATAGTCTAAATGTGGCAGTTTATCTGACCATGTATTCTGTACAGGCTGGTATAAATATTCTCTCATGCTACCACAATCATCGTGGGACTAGCTAGATCTTACCAGCATATTTGCCTGGCCACGTTGGATCTCTAAGTAATTAGACCAGAGAGAAATGCTGTTTGCCCCCAAGCAAGCAAGCATGGCTCCCTGATAACTCAAAGGCAACTAAAATACAAAACTACCATGAAGTAGACGAGACTCTTGTGAAGGCTTGGAGAAATATTTAACTGGTATTAGTATTAGTCTTTGGTACAGAGACATGCCATCTCAGAAACCCCTTTCTCTACCCTATAAAGGCATTTCCAGGCAGATCTTTGCTCAACACACTAGTATATAATAGGGCCTAGGTGAGGTGCTGGGAGAAATTACCTAAGGGCATTTGACCCTTCCTGCTTCCCATAATAGTGGGAGGTCTGAGTTGCAAGGGTATAAAACCAGCCTGCTTCCTCTCGCTCCTCTTTTTGGGGTGTCTCCTTGTGAGCTCACACCCTTCTTGGGAGTTTTGTCTTTGTCTCCTCTTTACAGGGCCTTTACACTTGGTGGCCGCCATCTTGGCCTACACGTGGCTGGGGTTCTGGCTGGGAATCCTAAGCACCGGTTTTTCCTATTGCTGATTTGTATGCCTGAACCTGTGATAAGTAAAGCCTTTTAAAACTGCATCGGATTCCTGAGTCTTCAACCATTCCCCGCTGGCTTCGGAGGTAGAAGGGAACTCGCTTCCTGAGCACTGTCGGGGACCCCAGCAGTGGTCCCCGACACTTGGTCATGGCTAGTGTAAAGAGCAGCCTTTGAGTCAGGGTGACTTGACAGTAGCAGTGATGAGTTTCTCAGCAGTGGGAACTCTCTGCCCCAGGCTCAGGACACAGCACTCAATCATACTGATCTTAACTGTTCTCTTCTGAGACTCTACCTTACTCCCTCTAGGGGTCAAAATCCCAGACTATGAGCATTTGAAGTGGTTTATTAGAATGTTGGGTGCTTGTGTTTCTGTGGCATGAGTAGCCAGAAATATCTGAACTTCCTTTAATTTTTTTTCCCTGATAGCTCTATCAGTATGGAAAGTTACAAACTTTGGAAGTTGCTATTAATGTAGCATTACTAATTAGCAAATTAAGGAACTTTGAAAGCACAAAGAGTTTCATAACAAGATGACATTTACATTAAAAATGATCCTGGGCTGGGGAAACGTACTAGACATGAAATTTATAGAAGGAAAGAACATCCTTGCTTCCTGATATAGCCCCCTGACTGCTTTTAGAAAGCGGTTGGACTTTCAATGATGGATGGATGACTGGTTCACAGTCTATTCATAAGCTGTGATTAAGAACCCAACTTTCTTCCTAATTGATGGCTGAACCAAAATGTGCGCTCACCAGGGACGCCACTCCTCACAAACAGCTCTATCTGTGGGTCAGTTGTCAGGGTGAATTAGGGATGCTGTGTATGTGATGATATCTCCATCTTTTTCTTAGATGTTGTTTGCAATCAGCTCATTTCAAACCAAGATTTATTGCCTTTTTTGTCTGTTTAAAAATTGTGACAATTTGGAAATTTTATTTACAAGCCATGATTACTAAATGTATGTAGTTAAGTAGTTAATTTTTTTCTAGGCTCTTTTTAGGAAGGCCTTACATAATTTTATTCAAGGGGTGGTAAATTTAGGTAAAAGTTCTTATTTTGCTCTTTATATTTTAGAGTTGAAGGACAGATGGCCTTCATTTTTCAGTTAAACGCATATTTTAGTAGATAGTAAACAGTTGTGGAAATGGAGGCTTTCTCTCTGGTTACTATCTTGAAAACAGGAGAGACGTATCTACCTATGCACCATGATTTCACCAAAGATCTGTAGGCAGAAGCTGCCAGGTCCAACAAATGGTCCTTGGGCTCACAGCCAGCAAATCTACTTCTCATGCATATATTTCCTGGCATTTGAAAATGCTCTTCACCTTCTCCCTAAACTAGAAAGCAACTGCAGATGCACTTATTAAAAACTTGAGTCTATTCTTACCTCTCTCAGGTGTTAGAGTTGTAATTCACTGGGGAGAAACCTATAGTGCTAGAATAAAAGAACTAGAAATCACATCTTCCTTTTAACTGTGACACAGCATCTTTAGTTTCCGCATGTGAGGTAGCTGTGGAAGCAAAAATAAGCCCCTTCTGTCAGAGCTAGGAGCACACAGCCCGCTGCATGTAACACAGCTGAGCCACCCAGCCTGGGAAAGGCTCCGACAACTTAATTGAACAATTGGTTTAGCGACTGGTGGATTTTTGCATTTCCTGAGCAAGACCATCAATTACCAAAAAACAGAGTGTACCAAGTTTCTTGAATTTGAAGCAATACATAGCAATTAGGGGATGGGAATTACTGTGTGCAGAGCTCAAAGAAAAGATGAAATCTAACTTCCAACAGATTTGGGAGTTTAGTTCATGTTCTTGCCAGGAACTCCTTGTGAAGATCACAGCCTACCAAGCAGGCTTCTGTGCCAGTTAGAGGGCTTGAGCCAATGTCTATGCCCACCTCTAATTTTCACTCACCAACTTACTTTTGACTAGCCTCGGATACCCCACATGGAAGTGACTACCCCAAATGACAGGAGAGATGTTGCTGGTGGAGCTGCAAAGACATGGGAACAACTGAGCAGATTATGCTGCAAGCAATTATCTGAGAGACCAATGACAACAGTAACCCCCAAGATTCAACATTGGAGAATCAGAGCTTTCACCTCTGTGGCTGGTACTCAAGCACCATTTTGGACCTCATTTACTACATATACACAGTCATTCAGATTAAGGTGTTTTTGCAAGTATGGAGTTCTTGAACCTGGTAGCAAATTTAAGAGAGAGCATATTATCTTCATTTTACAAATGAAAAGGTAAGTAAGCTTGCTAAAAGAATGTAAGTGAAGTCCAGCAATCAGTAAGTTAGCAAGCTGGAATTGGAGCCCTAGCTTCCAGCTCCAGGGGTCTGTAAACTTCACCTCTGTGCTACTGTCTCCTTCTGAGTACTAGCAATCCTTTCTGTTGTTTTTCCTGTAATGATTCATTGGTGTTATAGTTGTGAGCTCAAGAGGCCATGGTTGGGAGGTAAACTACCTTGTGTTCATCCTTTTTTACTGACTGAATGCTTATCCAAGAGTCAGAGTGAGGGGCTGAGCATGGTTTAGTTGACTCTCTTTCTCATTAATGCAAATATGTCTCAAATTAATGCAAATATGTTCAAATCGAAAGAGCTATGCTTGGAATATCACGCCTCACTCAAGTGAGAGAAGGAATCCGGAGTTCTGACCTCTGTCGCTATTCCAGAATCAGGGATGCTGTCTCGTTTGCTAAGGCATCGAAAATCAGATGGGCTGGACATGTAATGTGATTTGGAGTCAACCGCTGGACTATGAACCATTACCGACTGGATCCCACGGGATGTCAAAAGATCACGTGGCCGCCCACCTACAAGATGGTCAGACTTCCTTGTCAAGACCCTGAAGGAACGGTTTGAGGCTCTTCATATTCCTGAATCAACCAGATGCCATTGGGCTACATTGGCACGTGATAGGGTCCAATGGAAATGTTACTGGCGCCTGCTTGAGCAAATCGATGAATAACGGGATTCAAGTGATCAAGTGATCAAGTGAAATTGAAGAGTAAACTTCAATTTAGTTCTTCCATGTCATGGTAAGAGGTAAGGGTAAATGTGAGGGAAAACAGTCATGTATGATGACTTATAATTGAGTGGCAGACCCAGTTGGGATCAATGGAGAAAATAGCAAGTTTGTATGAAGGTATTAGCTCAATTCGAGGTATTAGAGCTTCATGAGACACTTTTACTTTTCCTCCCACTCCTGTTACACCATGTGAAGGATGGAAAAAGAGAAAGATAGGTGTTAAGAACCACCCTTGCAATGAAAAAGCAGGAAAATAGCTGACTTCTGGCTTCCTTTGCAATTGAAGGATGTTTGCCATATTCCCTGGAGAGTCCCCTCCCCCTCTCCCTCCCCCACCCCAGTCCCATCCAGGCAGACTAGTTGATAACACAGAAGGGTTGAGTGGAGCATGCCCGGTCATTTTACACCTCACTTCTCCTTGGTATGGGGAAAGACAGAGCTCTGTGAGTGACCACCAGTGTTAACTTGGTTGATGATTTTCTTAGAAAATACAAAAAGGAAATGAGGAATGGGAACCAAGTAATCTTTACTGACCTCAGGTCAAGTTTTCTGTGTGGTAACAGAGGAACATGGTAGAAGACATGTCTACTATGTGTAACATACAACTGAGTATGACTGTTGTATGTCTATCGACTCTATTGACTTGGAGGACTGGCAGAGCATATGGGCTTTCGACATTCTCCCTGAAAAGACTAGCCCTTAGACCTCACATAACAAATGATGTCAGAAGATAGGAAGGTGCAATGATCCAAAACTATTGCTTGGCTGGAGGAAAATCACATTGCACCCCACTTTTCTGATAGTTTGAAGTATGGAAGAATGAGTGAAAGATTTGATTGGATTTTTTATACTAAATTCTCAGTGAATTTTTCTGTGGAAAAATTTTTAAATTTAATCACCATGAGATAGACCATTACAAAGCTGTTCATGATTGGTTTCAGTCACAGTGTTCCAACACCCATCCCTCCACCAGTGTACATTTCCAGTGTGCCCTGTTTCCCTTCCACCACTTCCCATTAACACCCCTATATGTCTCTCTGGAAGCACTTTTCTTCTCTCTCTTTCTCTTCCCCCACCCCAGTGGAAGATTTTAAAGCTTATGTAACAATGATCTGAGAGTACAAGTTGTGGACAATTAGATATTTCTTGAACCCCAGAAGGATTAGTGAGTGACCCGCTTTGATTTGAAGAAAGTTATCCTCCCAAATCTTCTGTATTTTGTATGAGGGAGAGGACAGACACAGGTTGCTTTATTCAATTTGTGTTCCAAATTGCTTGTAGTACATATATCTAGAGATATTTGTTTTTTTCCAGGGGTGCCAAAAAAGAAGTGTTAGTGATGAGAATTGATACAATACATGAAAGCAGTGATCTGGATAACAAAAGCAAATGGAAATGGACACAGTCCTTTACAAGCATAACAAGTACACACATTATTTTGTTGATTATACAAGGGACTTAGAACAACTACAGTGAGAACAAATCAGTGAATAGCATATTTTCAAAATTAGTGCTGGGGCCAGAATGGTATACAGCAGGTAAAGCAGTTGTGTTGTATGCAGTTGACCTGAATTTGATCCCTGGTACCACATATAGTCAAGCACCTCCAGGAGTAATTCCTGAGGACAGAGTCATGAGTAGGCCCTGAGCACATCTGGTTGTGGCCCAACCCCACTCCTGAAAAAAATTAGTGCTACTAATTTTTTTTAAGGAAGAGGGATTCATATCTCCAAGTGTCTTATGTTGCTTGGAATAAAGAAAATTATTCTTTAAGATATTCTTTAAGAGACTCTCAGACATGGGGCAGAGCTGCTACTGGCTCTCCCTGTGCCCAGCCGCTCATGAGGTGCCGGGAGGCATGGCAGGTTCTAGCCTGGACTGCCACCCCAGCAGAGCCTCACAACAAGCCAGACGACCCCCCCACGACTCCATGGGGGCCTCCATTTTCCACATCCAGACTTCCGTCTCATCACAACTCCACCCAGCAGACCAGACTATCACAGCCCGGGTCCCGCAGCTGCTAGTGGCCACGCGGTTCATCAATAAATGCTTTATTTAGAGGTGACTACAAGAGTATGCCACCCGCAAGGGAAGCCTGGCAAGCTGCTCATGTCGTATTTGATATGCCAAATACCAGTAACATTTATATTAGGTCATTCCCATGACCTAATATAATGGTTTGAGGCTCTTTATGTTCCTGGAGTGTTGGAGGACATATTTAGCTAATCTGGGAGCTTTGTTGTTTTGCCCACACCCAGCTTAATCTTATTTAAGTCAAGGTTCATTCTAATGAAACCTCTCTTCTATGTAAACACTGCTAGAGGGTGTGGCAGTTACAGAAGTCACCTTGATTGAATAACTTCTGACTTATACATCTACAAGACTTCTATGTTTTCTAGATTGGGCACAGCTCCTCTTTATACCCACTGCACCCAACGTGGGACAGTTAGAATTTACCAGGAGACTACCACCCTGGCTACGTTGAGACTATAGGAAGACTATAGGAAGGATCATACTAGTTTGCTCTAAGCAGGCAAGAGTGACCCTTTCAGTACACGAGAACAAGATACTCAGAATCACCCTGGTGCAGATAATAATAAGAAGGACCTTGTGGGTACCATCTAGATTACATGAAGCTCATGAAGTTAAGATGTATTACTTTTTATCAGCCCCCTCTCTCCAGTGTTTTACATAAGAGATAATCTCGGGATTAGTCCTTGGCCTAACCTTTTTTTATACCTGCAATAAGGTGTGGCACTATACTCTGTTTAGAGTTCTTTGTTGACATGCCCCTCCCGATTGGATTACTTTGGTGTATATAAGGAGCTGACTCACCTTTTGCCTTTTGGTTCCTCAGCCTTCAGCTTTTGGCTCCTGCGGCTTTTGGTTTTTGGCTTTTGGCCTTTTGCTCTTTGGCCTTTTGCTCCTTCTTCTGGGTAGGACTCAGCTCGGGTGAGATCCTCTCTCTCTTTGGTGGGAGACTTAGGCTCTTTGTATGGTCTAAGTTCGGACCAGAGCTAAAGTTTGTTCATTATATTGGAGTGCTGTGGAAGAGCTTTTGTACTATTAAAAGCCATCTTGGAACTGCACCGGACTTGTGAGTTTTCATCTGTTCTCCCGGCGTCCTCGGAGGTAGAAGAGAACCTCTGTCCCGACACTGTCGGGGACCCCAGCGGCGTTCCCCGACACTGGAGCAAGCGGATGCCTTTGGGTTCTACTAGCATGATACAGGACATATGGAGATATTACTGGTGCCCGCTCTAGCAAATAGATGATCAACGGGAAGATAGTGCTAGTGATAGATGCTTTAAGATGGGGCTTATACAAGGTAGCATATGAAAAGACTATTTACATTTTAAATAGCAATTTAAAAACAGCTGGCTCTAAACATTCCTGTGTCATGAATATAATCCCCAGCACCCATGGCTCCCTACACATTGTCAGATATATCTATGATATCTTCCAAGCACCACTAGGGAGAACTCCCAAAGTACATGTAAATCAGACAAATATTCCTCCAGGTTAATTGCTGCTTTCTGAGAGTCATGTCTGGCTAAAGGCTGCAGTGCAACTTTCATTTTACTTAAAGCTCATATAAGGACACTGTTACTTAGCATCCTCTTCCACTTCTGTCTTTTCAACTTGTCCCATCCACGCACTCCTCCCTGCCCTGCATGTATATGATAAAGCTATAGTTAGCAGCTTCCCAGTGAATCATGTTGGTGGATGACACAATGACTGGCTCTGGAGCTCTAGGTTTCTGCTAACTCAAAGCCATTTTGCATTGCCCTGAGGTCAGAAACTCATGCTAATCAGATCCTTGTTGTGCAAATAGGAGATTGGGGGCAGGATTGGGAAAGACGATTTGATTTTATACCTCTTTGAATAGCAATATATTCTTATCATGAATCCTATGCTAGCTGCAGAATATTTTTCTTACAACTCCCATAGCCCCCTTTGAGGAACTGTTTACACATGTAGAGTTTTCTGGGAGAAAAGCTGGTGGTGTTGGATCCACCATTAAGTAAATAGACTTACCAGATCAAAGAGCCCTGCTAGTCTGACCCTGGGTAAGGGAACACGACTCTCAGTAACACTGAGAACACCCAGAATTACTCTGGGATAGATCCGGGCCTTGTGGAGGTTTGGAGATACCTCTGGCTGCATGATGTTCATGGTTAAAATATATGATAGTCCCCATGAATTCAATACTGAGTTGCCTTTGTTCTCAGGTCCCCCTGTATTAAATCCTGAGTTGCCTTTGTTCTCCACAAGTGCCTTTCACAGGAGCCTGAGAAGCAGAGTTTGGCCCCTGGCAATTAGCATTTGTTTAGACCTGGACTAGGTGTGTTCACCTGGAGATCTGCATATGAGTGCTGGTTTTTGTCTTTCATAGCCCTTTCCTTTGTGGACTGGGTTTCGGTTTTTGGCCCTTTGGGAGTCAAAACCTTTTGAACAAGAAAGATCAATCTTGGTTTTGGATCCTGATCTGAGCACGTGGCCTGGGTCCAGCCAGAAATTGGAAGTTTGGGGCTTTCCTGACCTTGGATTATATTAGAAAAGTTTGTTTAATTATTGGTGATAAGTAAAAGTCTTTGGAGCTGTGGTAAACTCATGAATTTTGTCCCTGTGCCACCAGACCTTGAAATAAAAGAGAACTCATTCCCTTCCTTACTCTCAGGGGCTTCGACATCCCCTGGCAAACCACAACTCCTGTCCTATCCTCTCTCTCTCTCTCTCTCTCTCTCTCTCTCCTCTCTCTCTCTCTCTCTCTCTCTCTCGTCTTTTGAGTTACACCCAGCTGTGATTAGGGCATATTCCTTAGTCTGCACTCAGGGATTACCCCTGGCAGACTCTGGGTACCATATGGAGAACCAGAGATCAAACACAGGTCTTATGCAAGGCATGCACCCTACCTGCTGTACTATTTCTTGGGTCCCTGTCCTATTTACTTATTCTACCAAAAGTCTCTTGGATGAAGACTGGCCACAATCTAATCTATTATTTGTGTTAGTGGGCTCAGCACAGCACATCAGCCCTTTCTCCTCTCACTATTTTCCCATTAGGTGAACTGGCAGAATTCTGTGTATTGCAAAACTCTGGTTTTGAAGTCTCCTTGCTCATTAACCTCAAAATGCCAGAGTAGGGAATGGAGCAGATACACCCTTGCAGGTGTGGCCCAGGGCAGAGGGACCACCACAGCCTCCCAGTCTGTACAGAGAACAATGCAATTAAACTCTTGGGCTTTTGTGAGCCTTAGGTGGTGAGGATGATATATTCCTACTATCATTTTTTAAAACTTTATTTAAACACCGTGATTTACAGAGTTGTTTACAGTACAGTTGTTTCAAGTATCCCACTAACATTTTTAATAGCATTTTCTTTATTTTATTTTAAGAATCCTTTAAAAGACATGGATATATATATATATATATATATATATATATATATATATATATATATATATATATATATATAATTTCACTAGGTGAGGGAAAGCAATTGAGTTTCAAAGACAATGTAAATATCCAGTGATCCACAGGGGTTAGGTGGGTGGGATGGAAAGTGCTGGAATTCAGATTTTCTGATCCCAAAGTCTGCTTTCTTTCTATGAATATGTTGTCTCCCTTAGCTTGGTAAATTTATATGAATGGAAAATTTGGGCCATGTTCAATTTCTAAGAATAAATAATGGGTAAAAGACAAGGCTATCCTTTTTTGTTTGTTTTTGGGCTACAGCCGCCTGTACTCATGGTTTACTCCTGGCACTGCACTCAGGGATTACTTTTGGTGAGCTTGGGGAGCCAGATGGGCTACCAGGGATCAAATCCTGGTCAGTGGCATACAAGGAAAGCACCCTACTTGCTGTACTATCACTTGGTTAGACCCTAAGATAATACTATCTTTTGAGTTTGTTTTTATGCCCAGCTTTGGGGTTATTATTTTATTGAGTCCTCACTCAAATCCTTTTCATTATGCACCATAATCATCTCGCTGTACAGAGTAAAAGGCAGTAAAGAACCCACCCAAAGCCCCAGGGCTTGTAAAGGTCAGAATTATGATTGCGACTCTAGGACTCTAAAACTCAAACTCTTCACAATGGCATGACTAGCCTTTCTGCCATATGGTTTCATCTTGATGAGTTTTGCAGGTTGCCTGGAAGCCAGTAAACTGAGAAATTGGAGGGCCCAGCCCCATAGTTGCCCTGAAAACACAGTAATGGATCCTTAAAGGAGGGAGGGTGAGCTCTCTCATGCATCTGAAACCTGATCTGCTGATGCAGGAAAGTCTGGGCTGTGTTGTTGGGGGTTAAGATCAGGAACAGGGAAAGGCAGCTGCTTTCACTGGTCCTTTTAAAGGCAATTAAAAGACAAAGTCTTCAGAGGAAATGTCAGCTCATGAGCTGCTTATAGAATGTCCAAGGATGAGCCACCATAGCTGCCGTAACAGGAGGTGGAAATCAATTCTACATCTCTGATGAGCTTCCTGTTCACACAGTGGCAGAGCTAGCGAAAATAACACAGTAGTGTGTGTGTGTGTGTGTGTGTGTGTGTGTGTGTGTGTGTGTGGTGGGTTGTTATAAAAATCTAAGCTAGGGGCAAGAGCAATAGTACAGCGGGCAGGGCATTTGCCTTGAATGCGACTGACCAGGGTTCGATCCTTTTGCATCCCATATGTTCCCCCAAGCACTGCCAGGAGTGATTTCTGAGTGCAGAGCCAGGAGTATAACCTGAGCACCGCTGAGTGTGACTCCAAAAAATCAGAAAACCTAAGCTAATATCTTGGATTCTATCTGGTCTATGTGTTTTTCAAAAATAAAGTTGCTTCTTTTTACTTTGTTGTTACAGCTACAAAGATCTTTAGCAAGAATGACACTCTTGCTATGTATATCTTTAAGTAATGCCACTTGATGAGGAAAACTTCTGGGAGTTTCTCTCACAGTGCACCTGGGAAAAACATATGATCGACTGTTTTATTCACCAACACGAAAGTGTTGAGAAAGTGCAAATGCCGTGCAAGTAGCTCTGTCTGGCCTCTGTTACTGTGGTTCTGACACAGGCGTTGCAGTGTCGGATCAAAATGAATGTGTCACAAAGATTTTTGAGCATTGAAGAAAATGGGGTCTGGGATTTTTGCCGTTTGAAATATGAAATAACAAACTTTTGTATGTGGAATCACTGTATGATTTACTGTGGAAGCCAGGACGCTTTGGGAGAGAAAAAGAGGGCATTGTGCCTAGTTGTACCAGGACATCAGCCCAGAATGTGACTATTTAAGAGAACGAGGACATACGGTTACCCAGTTTTCCTGAGTCATGCTTTGCAAGCAAGAAGTTTCTATAAGCCAAATGCCATGTGTTGTCGATTATTGACACTCTGCCCACCCTATTTTGTTTTTTCCCTTCCTGTCTTTTAGATCAGCCTCAGAGTTATCTAGGGACCACACAGATATATACGTTCCGTCAACTGTTCCATGCTTCTGGCATCCTCAGCAGGGTATCCTGACTTTTATTTCATTGTCAGATAATGTTCCACCCCCACCTCCCCTCAAGCTTATTGCTAAAGAGCAGTGGCCAGTGGGCAGCCTGCTGCAGGGGCCCTTGTGGAATCCCAAGTTACTGGCTCAGCCCTTATAGGTTTTGCCTTTGCAGGTGAATGGACTCAGGGAACTGATCTTTCATCTCTGAACCTTACTTTTCTGTTCCGCAAATTGGGTATAGAGATAACAGAGCATTATACAAAGGCTGGCTATTAAGTGCTGCCTTTACGATTAACTGATGAACCTTGAAGATGTTATTTTACTTTTCAAAGCCTCCTTAAGCAGAAAGGGATGAATTATACCTTTTACTCCAAAGGACTGATTCATCCCATAGAACAGCTACTTTAAATAAATGTAAATTGGCTTTTCTTGAGATTGGGCTGTTCCTGGAACCCTGGAATTGAGTTCTTTGTAAGAACGAGTACATGGATTTTATTTTTCCTTTCTTAGTGTCAAGGCATGTCAAGGGATGGGCTCTGGCTTTCGAGCGCTCACTTTGGCCATGGGAACCTAGTGAGTTGTGTGAACCCTTAGGTTCACTCAGCCCAGGGTCGGTGAGTCTGACTGGTGCCGAGGGTGGGAATAACGAGGATAGAAGGACAGGCTACGCAGTGGCAGACTGTGAGTCTGCCAAGGAACAGCACAGGGAGCGCCTTCCTCACACAGCTAAAAAATACTGCCAGGAAAGTAATTTCTCTGTGCCTATTTTAGCAATAAGAGACAGCCTCAGTATCCACGCTTGGATCCTGGTCAGCTTTTCTGGTCGGAGTTTTACATTTCAAGCGAGATTTTTCTGGGAAGAGTGAAGACAATCTGGGTCGAGTTTGAGCCCCAACTTTGGACAATTTTTTTTTTTAAAAATAATGTTAAGAAAGTTATGTGTTGGTTAGGATTGGTGTCCTGGTTAGCAGATAAAAGGAGATTTTTTTTTCAAAGATAATCAAAAGGAACATGCGTTAGGGACAAAATTCTTTCAGGTGTGAATTATGTAACAGGCAATTCTATGTAATGTGCATGTATTATATAACATGTATGTGACTATGAAAGTCAATGATGTGCATAAACATCCTAAGTGAGGGAAAAGGGATATCTGCCTATTCTTATTTTTTCTTTTTTTCTCTCTTGGTCATCAAGGAACAATTTTTCCCTGTGCCTAAATTTATTTATTCCTAATGGATATGGTTTTATTTCACCTCAATCAGTCATATATTTTCGGGGCCCAAGTGTCCGGGGGTGAAACCAAGGCAGTTTGCCTTGGTTCCGGTTGATGGAGTTTCTGCTCTTCCCTGGGGCAGCTTGGGGTCCGCGGAGATGCAAGAATCACACACACACCTGTGGGGGGAGATTGTAGGCGTTCCCCTTCCTTTTAAATGTATTTTAATTTAACAAGGCAGCATTAGTTTATGGGAATATATGTGTATATATTTTAGGGGCAGGGTGCGGCACACCATACCTACGACCAAAGACCCAATAAATCTCACCATCACTTGTATCACTTTTCTTCCCCTTGTTCATCAATTTGCTTGAGTGGGCACCAGTAACGTCTCCAATCATCCCTGTTGTGTGCTAGTGTAGCCCAAGGGCATCTGCTTGCTCCAGGAACACTAAGAGCCTCAAACCATTCGATTAAATCATGGGAATGAGGTCTATTATTGTTACTGTTTTTGGCATATTGAATATGGCATGAGTAGCTTGCCAGGCTCTGCTGTGTGGGTAGGATACTCTCAGTAGTAGGTAGGCTCTCAGTCCTTGCATTTACTGATGAACTGTGTGGCCACAAAGGGCCATGTGCAATGGGAAAGACTGTTAGCATCTCTGCCCTGTGATTCTGTGTCTCTGGTTCATGACCAACAGCTTAGGAGCAGTTCATGGACAGGTCCACCGGACTCTCCTGGACAGGACAGAGGTGGGTAAAAGGGACTCCAGCTCCATCTCCACGGAAGCCCAGTGACTTTAGCTGCTGAGACCGGCATACTTGGGCTTGAAATAGGCTTCTCTATAGGGTGGGACTCTGATGAGCTGGGCTTGAGATCGGCTTTTCTCTTGGGTGGAGCTCTGATGAGCTGTGGAGTCTGGACATTGAAAATGACTGTCATCATGGTGTGGGGGTTCCCCTGGCTTCTTCCGAGGCTCTATTGGGATGGTGGGCCAGGGTCAGAACCAGCCTTCCCTCCCAGATGTCTCATGATAAGCTGAGCACAGGGAAGCCATTAGCAACTCTGCCCCATGTATCTGTGTCTCTGATTCACGGCCGACAGCCCGGAGCAGAAATTTCACCATAGGGCTTGTCATATCTACTGCTTGAGATATGACAAGTAAACCTCAATTTTTTTATTAAACATTTTATTATACCACAGTGAGATATACAATTACAACATTGTTCATCTTTAGAGGTTTCGGTCACCTAGTGTTCCAGCACCCCACCCTCCACCAGTGCCCATTTCCCACACCAATGTCCCCAATTCCCTCCACCCTCCCATAGCCTGCCTAAATGGCAGATTCTTTATCTCTTTTCTCTCTCTCCCTCTCTCTCTTTTCCTTCTCTTACACATTGTGGGTTGCACTACATGCACTTAGAAGCCATCATGTGCATTTTTTGGCCTATATTTAATGCTCAGTTCTAGGTTGGTATTAGCCCTTTTGACATTTATTCACACATGTTCCCTTCTCTGTCTTACCTAACCACTGACTCCCATATGTTTGTGGTAATTTCCACTTTTGGTAAGACCACCTGCTATATTTATGTTATGCAAATAAATGCAGTCAATCTATATCTCTCTCTTTCCTTCTGACTAATTTCACTCAACATGATCCTTTCCATGTCCATCCATTTATAGGCAAATTTCATCACTTCATTTTTCCTAACAGCTGCATAGTATTCCATTGTGTAGATGTACCACAGTTTCTTTTTCCAGTCATCAGTTCTCTGGCATACTGGTTGTTTCCAGGTTCTGGCTATTGTGAATAGTGTTGCTATGAAAATAAAAGTGCGGATTGTGTTTCCGCTGTGTGTTTTTGGCTTCCCAGGGTATAATCCCAGGAGTGGTATGGCTGTGTCAAAAGGGAGCTCAATTTCTAGTCTTTGGAGGAATGTCCATATTGTTTTCCAGAAAGGTTGTACAAGTTGACATTCCCACCAACAATGTATGAAAATCCCCTTTTCCCGCATCCACACCAGCACTTGTTGCTTTTACCCTTTTGGATATGGGCCAGATTCTGTTAAACCTCAGTTTTGTTATGAGTCAAAGGCTTCATTTCCATTGGCCTTTGCCTACATTCTTGCTCTGTTTCTTTGGGTGCTTGAGATCATATGATATCTGCCTTTCTTCTCCAGTTCCATCTAAGTGGTAGCAGAAAGCAAGGCTTTTACTGTATCTTTCTTTCTTCCATTTGCTTTCTTTGACAAACATTTACTGAATTAATTATTTGTGTTGAACACAGTATCAGTTCCAGCACAGAGCTGGGAAAGCACAAATAGTAACAGGACATGATTCCAGTCTCAGTGGAACTTCCAATGTATCCAACGATACTTTGATCTCAAAACTAAAACAACAAAGAAATTCAGGAGGGAGGTTTTCTACCCAGGAAGGAGATGGTTTTACAAAACTCCACTTGCCAAAATCATTTTGCCTAATAACAAATATGCTGAAATTCCAATTCACTGACAATCCTTGAGCCACAGCTTGAGGCCAGTTCCTCTGCAGAGCTCGTCACCCTAAGACTCAGTAAGATGAACGCTGGCATGAGTTGGGTCCTGTGATACTCTGGTACTTGTGAGTCCACTTGGATATGGCCATCTCTGGGCAAGCACTTTGAATACCAAGTTACAGTCGTCAGAAGCTTGATTTCTTCAGTAACAGAGATGACTTATTTTTTTTTTTAAATCTCATTCTTGATTTATCAGTCATGGTTCTAGCAGGAAACAGATGGAAACTGCAGACTTGGAATTGTCAAGTCAGTCTAGTAAAGGAAATTTTTTTTCAAGGCGTGGGAAGGATTAGGGAAATCGACATGGAATCATGCTGGAACTGGGGATGGGCACGGCTGTAATGAAGAGCAAGAGCCAGGGTTTCCGGAAGTGGGATGAGCCTATCCCAAGGGCTTAGGTCTGGTACCTGCCTCTCACCTTCACCTTTTTTTTGGGAGGTGTCACACCCGGCAATGATCAGGGGTTACTCCTGGCTCTGCACTCAGGAATTTCTCCTGGCAGGGCTCGGGGGACCATATGGGATGCTGGGAATGAAGCAGGGTTTGCTGTGTTCAAGGCAAATGCCCTACCTGCTGTGCTATCGCTCTGGCCCCGCACCTTCACCTCTTCCAGGTGTCTTTCATTGGCCAAAACCAACTGTGAACTGAGGGAAAATATTCCTAGGCACAAAGAAGGGAGAGAGTGGATATAGAGGGCCCTTGTGGTCCTAAGGATAAGCAACCTTGGTGACAATAGAATAAAATTGGTCACAATAGAATGAAACTCCACCAAGCTACTTTTCTGTTCCATCTTGAAGAGTAGGTTTGTCATTTTTTGCTTGAGGCTTAGTGTTTATCCCAAGTTCTTGAGAACTAACCTATTTATTAAGAAGTTAGATAAGGGGTTGATGACACAATTCAGTGGACTGAGTGTGTGCTTTGTGTGTGGGAAGACTGGGTCTGATCCCCTGCACCACACAATCCCCTGAACACAAGTTGGGAGTAGCCCCTGAGCACTGCTGGTGTGCCCCCCAAAAAATAAAGAATCGTATAACAAAATGGCTGCTGAAATAATTTCTTTAGACAAGTTAAAAATGTATTTCAAATTCATCAACCACTTCACCTGCGGACTCAGGCCTGAAGTGTGGGCAGTTGTGGGCAGCTGTTCACCAGGCCACAGGGCAAACTGCCCACATGTGGCTGCCTCCCTACACCCAGGGGCCCTTGTAGATTAACTTGGCCAGAAAACAGAACCCTAGAGTTTCTCTCACAGGGAGCAGATCCTGCTCTACGGCAGAACATGGTATGGGCCGGACAGGACCAGCAGGGCAGTGGGCTCTGGAAGGAGCAGAGAGGGTGTGCTTCCTGTGTGCAGACCCTGACTGAGTGTCCCTGGGCCTGGCCCCAGCTCTTTGGTTACAGGCTGAGCTCATGGGAAAGGTCAGCTGTAAGGGCTGAGGCCTGGCTCCTCTGTCAGGAGGAGCTGGGGAAGGGCCAGAATCATGAAAGCAGATAAAAGGGAGTAGTCTTCGACTTGCCCCCTATTCCTCTCGAGGCTTTTCTAAGCCAAAGTTCATACTTTATTGGTTTTTATTTCCAAGTGCATCCAGAAAATTTACAGGAAACTCCCACTCCCATCCCCCTACCTCCTGCAACCTCACACAATTTAAACTCCTCCCACACTGCCCAATGTTCTGTCTGCATGTCTTTGATTTTTCTTGTCACCTCTTCATCTGGAGGCCAAGGCTAGACCTGTTAGTAGGCAGGACTGACACCAGTGGGCAGTGACCCAACTTTGGCCACAGGAGGGGACACAAATCTCTGCTGTGTCCTCAGTGCAGATGTGCACAGCCGGCCTTCCCTCGGACCTGCTGGAGATGGGTGACAGCATGTGGTCTCAAACCAGCACTCTGGCCTCCCCACTGGGCCTATTTCAGTACATTTCTCAATTGAAAGGACAGCTCATCCTGGGCTGGAGATCACGGTGTCCTGAGGATGAGTGTTGCATATTACAGAGAGACGGTGGCACTAGAAAGACAGCAGCACAATGAACAAGGTTACCCGGTGCCCATTCCACTCCTGCTCCGTACAGTCACAGAAACTTGGTCCCAGCTTTGCCTGGAAATAGTCTCCTTCTCCTCCCCTGAGCCGGCTTCACAGTATGAGGTCGGAGCCATAGTACAGTGGGTTGGGCACTTGACTTGCATGCAGTTGACCCAGGTTTAATCCCCGGCATCCTGTACGGTCCTCTGAGCACTGCCAGAAGTGATCCCTGAGTGCAGGGCCATGAGGCTATGGGGAAAACAGAGTGTCATTACCAGGGTTTTACTCCCTGAGTATTCCCGGGTACGACCACAACCCGGTGTGCACAGTAGACACTCTGCAGCTGCTTCTCTTCCAAGAGTAAGATTGTTGGTCCCAGTTCGCCTTTACACTGAAGAGGGCTGAGGATGGGGCCAGACAAGTTTGGAATGTGCCAAACCCAGCCTGTCACTTTGGCCAGCGGGAACGTCTGGAATTGCGACATCACACCTCCTGTCCACATGCAGCCACGGGATGGAGGAGAGCAAAAAGCCTGACAGTAGCCCGATGGCACATGCAGAGCTGCCCAGGGTCGCTTTGCTTCTTCTCAAGTAGTGGAGAAGAGGCCTAGCAAGTCTTCGGGGACAGAGGGGAAACCCCTTTATTCCCAGCCTTTGCTCTGGAAAAGGGGGTAGAGGGGATCCTTGGTAAAAGCAGAGTGTCAGTACCGGTCTTTATAATGCACAGTGCCATGCCCGTTTACAGGCAGATGTATTCGAATGGCCTGTTCCCAAGGTCGGGACTTCCTGGAGATAATAGAATTGTTTCCAAGCAGGTGCCATCAGCAGAGCTGGTTTTCCACGGAATGTTGAAAAGCCTTGATACAGCAGGTCAGTTGCCTCTTCCAACATGGCAGGAGGAAGGCTCGGCGTGCTGGAGCCGGACTCTCCTTCTCATGTGAATGTACCCCGTATCAATGACTTCTAAGCCACACGCCCCCTTCTTCATTGCTCTCTTCTAGAAGTAGTGAGACTGGGAACTCTCCCAAGGCATATCAGAAGGAGAAGTATCCCAAAACACTAGAGGTGCAGGTTGAAATCAGAGTCTGCAACTCACCCTGACTCCAGGCAAGGTGCCCTGGAATTTAGTTGGTGGAGGGCTGTGTTGCATGGTGTGCTCATCTTTCCTGGGGCTTCAGAGCCCGGCCCCTTTTCTGCACTGCATAGGAATACAGAAGTCGGGGTTCCCAAATACTATTGGTTTATGTTCCTGGTGATATTCGTAGAAACTGCCTACCAAAGCAGACTTTCCTCAATCTAAGACACACCAGTTAGGCTCCTCACACCCCCTTTCTTACAAAATGCCTATCTGTGTCAGTGTGCAAAAAAAAGAGATTTTCCAATAGATGAAGACATGCACTGGGGGTGGAAGGGCTCATGTGGGCGTTGAAATCTTAAATGAATGAGTGTGATGCACTGGTGTTTCAAGATTAGTTGTGCCCCCAAGATGTCACATGGTGCTGTTTCTTTGCTCTGAGTCCTTGAAGGTCCCCCAAACCTCCCTGCCCCAACCTCTAGGGATTTCCAACCCCATATTGACTTGGGGCTATCCTTGCAGACATACCTATCACTTTGGGAATGGGGAGGTCACTGTGACACAGGATTTAAGGTTTCAGTAGGCCGAGCAGAGGTGCTCGCTGGGGAGGTCATAAGGAGGTTCTCTCTGCTGAAGCCCACCTGTCTGCCATAGCAGTGCTGCACACAGTGAATGCCCCAAGGATGGTGGCATCTTATCTGCGCTTATCTGTGTTGTTTGAAGCATTGTCATCTCTTGAGGTCTCCTTGACGGTTCTTATTACTCAACTTATGACTGGGGCCACCTAGGATCTCTTGCCAGGTCAGCTACCTCACCTCTTTCTGAGCTAAGGCCTTCATGAGCAGGGTTGGTCTTCTTTTTCCAGTTGGAACTCCCAGGGGATCAAATGGGGTGCCAAGGATCAAACCTGGGTCAACCACATGCAAGGCCAGAGCCCTATCTGCTGTAATATCTCTCCAGTCCCCAAATTATTATTATTTTTTTAATAAGGGAAAGCCCTAATAATTCACCATGTTGGTGAATACAGTCAATGATTTTATTTTTAAGTTTCTTTTGAATGTGAGCCGCACCCAACTGTGCTCAAGGCTTAGTCTTGACTCTATTCAGGGATTACTTCTGACAGGGCTTTGGGAATACTTTGTGGTTCTGAGGATGGAACCTGAGTCTGCTGTGTGCAGGGCAATCACCTTGTCTAATGTACTCTCTCTCCAGCCCCGATCTATAACATTTTATGTCTTTATTTTGTTTATGATTATTGTGTGAGGACCATATCCAGCCGTGCTTGGAGGCCAGCAATGGAGCAGGGCTAAGGATCAATCCCAAGGACTCGACCACTCAAGACAGATGGCACTTAAGCCCCATCCTCAGCCCCAGAAAAGTATTCAAGTCATCTTTGTGGAGAGTCATTTTGGTGTAATCCTGTGATATGTCTGATGTTTGTTTTCACAAGGGGATGATGATGGTGCGCTCTCAGAGTGCAGGTAGATGCTATAGTTTCCATTAACAACTGTGGATTCCTCACACTAAAACACAGTATCTTTTCTTTGTGGTTCTGGGGCTTGAATCCAGTGTCTCTCACACATGAGACAAGTGTTCTACCACTGGGCCACTGCCTTAGCTTTAAGGGTTTTGAGAACGCTCTGGGCCAGTGTGGTTAGCTCAATTCTGTCTCTGGAGAACACAGTGCTGGCATGTGAGGGGCCAGAGGGCTTGCTATGAATCAAGGTTGAGAAGAGCAGGCTCTGTGGGAGCATCAATGCCACTATAACCCAGTGGGGTCCATAAACTATAAAGGTCAATGTTCAACAGCAGTGACGGACGAGGTATGGAACTAGTGGAGACTCACCTTTCACTTTGTATCTATACACACTTTCTTGGCATTAAGTAAATTTTTGAGGTTCTTGAGATAAAAGGGAGCTCTTGAGTTTTTGGGGGTGAGGAAGATGGGATTGGAGGGATCAGTTAGAACAGCGTTTCTCAACCAGAGCCAATATGGCCCCCTCTGGGCCCTTACGTTATTCCAAAGGGGCCACTGATGAATATAGTGTAAATGGGGCCACAGCATCAAACTGAATCAAAAAGATGTGCACTGTGCCATTGAATCACATCCTTGCTTCCCAAGTTGTACTTTTTTTTAAAGCAGTAGGAGCAGTGACTGTACTTGGACAGAAAAAAGAAGAATCATTTTTGTTGTTTATATTTTTCCATGTCTTTTATCCCAACACTGCCCCAGATTCAATTTAGAAGGTTCAGAGAAATGAGGACAAAGGCAAAATACTATCCTGTAAATTTGTGGACACTTGAAAAGAATGACCAAATCAATCTGGGACATTTAAAGAAATTCCATAAAATTCAACTGTATTCCCTTTTAAGTTTCAATTTTGTCTCAACTTCAGTCTTCAAAGGAGCTGTTAGAAAGGTGTCCTCTGAGAGCATTGTAAACGGAACTTACTTTCTGATGAGCGTGAGCTTTGTGGAGTACAGTGTTCTTTTTCGCTAGTTCTGTCCCGGCTGTGCAAGGTTGAATTTCTTCTTCTTTTTTTTTGTAACCAGAACCATAAAAATTTCTTGGGCATTTAATAACTTCTTGGTCATATTCAGTTATTTAAACTCAGGACAACCTAACCTAGTTTAAAGCTACACCCGAGAGACAACTTGAGTTTCTGCTGCCCATTCAAGCCTGGGTTTGGGAGGATTTGGAGATGGAAGAGGGGTGAGTCTATTTTTTTATTTCATTCCTTTTCTGAGTCTTGTATGATGGAGGTGTTGTGTGTGTGTGTGTGTGTGTGTGTGTGTGTGTGTGTGTGTGTGTGCTGTTCTGTCATCATGTATTTGCCACTGGTCTTGTTCTCACCTCCCCTGCTTTCTTCTAAGCGCTAGCTACTCTACTATTTTGGGGAGGAATAATGGAGCAATGGGTGAATTTGCTTTTCATAGTGGGAGCCATTGGGGTGGAATACTGGTCACACTCTGGCTTAGTGGTCTGCCTGTGTTACTGCAGGCTTCAGAATATGGAACAGCTCCATTACTAGAATGGTCTCTGTGAGGAAGAGCAGTTTCATCCCAATTTTCTTTCAGTTAGATGGGACTTGCTCTTCTATTTTCAGCAGTGATACATGCTTTATTTTGGGGGCTGGGGAAGAAGAAGGTAATAAGATTTTGACCCTATATGTCAGTGCTCAGGCTTACTTTTGGTTCTGTGCTCAGGGACCCTTTTTGGCAATATTCAGAGGACCACATGAGGTACATGGGACCCAACATTGATTGGCTATGTGCAGGTTAAGTACCTCAACACCTGTATTCTCTCTCTCTCTCTTGCCCCAGTGTGGCAGGGAAATCTCAAACATCTTTCCAGGTTGGATATGTGTTTTGTCCATCTCTTTCTTGGCACGCACTCCTCTTTTCATTCCACCCTATGGGGTCATGGATTCTGCTAAGCTCGTTCCACGTCCTCTGAAATTCAGTGATCTGGAAGGGATAAGATGTAGCTCCACATTTTTCTCAGGCTTACGAACTCACCATGATTCCATTACATTCTCTCCAAGCCTCTCATATTAAAAAAATATCGGATGAAAAGCAAGATCTGCCTCCCAAGTTGGGGTATTTCTGTAGTGGTTAAGAAGAAAATTCCCTTCACCCCTTAGGTCTTTCTTCAGATGCTTGACCAAATTCAATCAACCCCAAAAAGATTGATAGGAGAAAAGAACAAATTGTTGTTTCATGTCTTTACATGAAAGTGTAGAGACATGAAATTTAAATGCCAAAATTTACAACCAACGGGGGTAATCCATGTCTCTACAGGGATATCAAAATTTACAGCCAACGGGTGTAAAATATATACCATAATTTTGTAGGTCATTTTCCTGTATTCCCTTTCCTTGCTTGTGTAATAGGAGGTTAGGACTGGAGATGAGTAGCTTAAGTTGAGGTAGATATTTCTCAGGATTCAGAAATGTCAGGACAATCTTGGCATTGTTTTTCTCATTGAGGAACTAAAAATACTAATAAGAAAGAAGTTATCTGAGGGATAAGAACTTCAGGAAGGTCCTAGGTTGCTATGTCTTAGGACCAAAAAAAGAAGAGTATTTAAGCATGGCTGCTTTTCTGTCTTTCAGTGGTCTATCACCCAGACATAGAACTTGGGTCTTAATCCCTGGGAAGGAGTTGGGAGAGCTATTGAAAAAAGAAAGAGCAAACTGCACAAATTCTCTTTGAAACATGGAGAGTACAAGGCAGCATTGTATTGAAAGTCCTGAAAGAGAGTAACAGTGGGAGTGTGGCAGTTGGCATCTGGGTGTTGACATATACTTTGGTGCGCTGGCTGGTTTGGGCCCATGCTCTGTGGTGATACCAGTCCTGACTTTCTGGAGCAATTGATTTCTGCCACAGTGGTAGATAAGTGTACCACTCCAGGCACATCTCTTTGACTCCACCGTTCTCCCTGCATTAACATACGCCTAAGAGACCTGGGCCCTATGAAAGCAGGATGAGAATGCTATTTGGGTCTCCCAGAGAGGAATCGAAAAGAGCTATGCTTGGAATATCACGCCTCACTCAAGTGAGAGAAGGAATCCGGAGTTCTGACCTCCATCACTATTCCAGAATCAGGGATGCTGTCTCATTTGCCAAGGCATTGAAAATCAGATGGGCTGGACATGGAATGCAATTTGGAGACAACCGCTGGACTAGAGCTGTTACCGACTGGATCCCCGGGATGCCAAAAGATCACGTGGCCGCCCACCTACAAGATGGTCAGACTTCCTTGTCAAGACCCTGAAGGAACGGTTTGAGGCTCTTCATATTCCTGAATCAACCAGATGCCATTGGGCTACATTGGCACGTGATAGGGTCCAATGGAAATGTTACTGGAGCCCGCTCCAGCCACAGTAGTAACATGCGAAAAAATAGAAGATCTCAAGAGTGCAAATGGTGCCTTGACATAAATGCCAAATTCCTTATCCTCAGGTAAGGACGGAAGCAGTGCCCAGGGCCAGCATGTTAGCTTCTGGCACAAAAAATAACTTTGGTAAGTAGGGGAGGAAAACTACTTTCCTTCAATACTTTTGGTTCTGGACTAGGAGCTGTATACTAAATGAGAGATTGAAAATAGAAAGAACAAGAAGTTTATAACTGTGTAATGTGTATCCATGGGAGATTGACCAGGTCACTTGCATATAATTACAATCTGAAGCAATCCTTGGGAAAAAGAAGATGGGAGGCATCACCTTTCCCAACTTCAAACTGTACTACAAGGCAGTAGTAATTAAAACAGCATGGTATTGAAATAAAAACAGACCTATGGAATAGAATTGAGTATCCTGACACCCAACCTAAAACACATGATCATTAAATCTTTGATAACGGTGCAAAGAGTCCAAAATGGAGTAAGGAAAGCCTCTTCAACAAGTGGTGTTGGGAAAACTGGGCAGCGACATGTAAAAAATGAATTTGAACCTGTGTCTAACACCATGCACAAAAATCAGATCAAAATGGATTAAAGATCTCAATATCAGACTTGAATCCATAAAGTATATTGAAGAAAATATAGGAAAAAACCCTCCACGACATTGAAGTTAAAGGCATCTTCCAAGGTGAAAAATCACTAACAAAGCAACTAGAAGGAAAGATAAACATATGGGACTACATGAAACTAAAAAGCTTTTGCACCTCAAAAGAAACAGCGACCAAGATACAAAGGGCAGTCCATAGAATGGGAAAGAATATTCACCCAATACCCATCTGATAAGGGGTTAATATCCAGGATATATCAGGCACTGGTAGAACTTTACAAGAAGAAAACAAACAACCACATCAAAAATGGGGAGAAGAAATGCACAGAAACTTGCAACAAGGAAGAAATTGGAATGGCCAAAAGATATATGAAAAAATGCTCATCATCAGAGAGATGCAAATCAAAACAACAATGATATATCACTTTACGCCACAGAGACTGGCACATATTCCAAAGAGCAAGAACAACAAGTGCTGGCGTGGATGTGGGGAAAAGGGGACACTCATCCATTGTTGGTCGGAGTGCCGGCTGGTACAGCCTTTCTGGAAAACAATATGGACATTCCTCCAAAGACTAGAAATTGAACTCCCATTTGACCCAGCCATACCACTCCTGGGAATCTACTCTGGGAAGCCAAAAATACGTAGCGGAAACACCATCCCTACTTTTATGTTCATATCAGCATTATTCACAATAGCCAGAATCTGGAAACAACCAGAGTGCCCGAGAATCGATGACTGGATAAAGAAGCTTTGGTACATCTACACAATGGAATACTATGCAGCTGTTAGGAAAAATGAAGTTATAAAATATGCCTATAAATGGATGGACATGGAGAAGATTATGTTGAGTGAAATTAGCCAGAAGGAGAGAGACATATAAAGAATGACTGCATTTATTTGCACAAAATAAATATATATGTACATATTATGATACCAATATCCAAGGTCAAGTGAAACATGTATCAGGAGGTCTTGTCAAAGGTGGAAATTATCACAAAAGCATGGGAGTCAGAGGCTAAGTAAGACAGAAAATGGAACAGTGTGCTAATAATTGTCTAGGGTACTAATGCCAACCTAGAACTGAGCATTAAATAGAGGCAAAAAGATACACATGACAACCCTTTAATGTATTTTCTGTAATCCATAGTCTGGAAGGGATGGAAAAGAGAAAGAGAGAGAAAGGGCAAGAAATAAAGAACCTGTCATGGAGGTGGGCTGGGGAGGGGGAGGGAACCGGGAATGTTGGTGGTGGGAGATGGGCACTGGTGGAGGGATGGGTGCTGGAACACTGTATGACCAAAACCCAAATATGAACTTTTTAATTGTATATCTTTGTAATTGTATATCTCACAGTGGTATAATAAAATACTTAAAAATTGCATATATTTACAATCTGGTTTTATCAGGGGAAAAATCCACATTACTAGGTATATTATTCAATTTTCATTTAAAATTGGGGATGCTTACAAATATGTAACACAAGTTCTGGGAAATCCATGGGAAAAACTGTCAAGTAAAGGATTTGGAACTTTCCCTGCAACATTATCTCTGTAGGGAGGAGGATGCTGCTTCTCTGGACAGAGCCTCTGGGACCGAAGCAAATGACTGAGCAAGGCATTTGGGTGCCCAAATCATCTCAGGTTGGCTGATTTCAGCTTCTATATTTATGCCACTTTCAGAGAGGTGTTATCACAGCCACCTTCAGTCTTAATTCTTGGTTTCCTCTCACAGCAAGGTTTTATCTTTCCTTGCCTCATATGTCTGTTCATTAATGACAAATGATCACTTTTAAATTGATGAATCAAGCCCCTCTTTCTTCATACCACTCAATCAGTATAATCATTGCAATATCAACACAAATCAAATGTGTTGATAAATGAAAATATCTATGTTAACTTAATAGGTTTTTTTTTTTTGTAAAGAAAAGACAAGATAATACAGATAAGAGTTTCTGAAAGGAAAACTTCCAGAGATTTATCACAAAAAATATGCCTTTGGGAAACGGAATGATGGGGGTGATAAGTGTGGGTAAAATTCAACATTTCAAATATATTTTTTTAATTTTTAATTTTTTTTAAGTATTTTATTATACCACCGTGAGATATACAAATAAAAAAGATATACAATTAAAAAGTTCATGTTTGGGTTTTGGTCATACAGTGTTCCAGCACCCGTCCCTCCACCAGTGCCCATCTCCCACCACCAACGTCCCCGGTTCCCTCCCTCCTTCCCCAGCCCTGCTCCATGGCAGGTTCTTTATTCCTTTCCCTTTCTCTTTCTCTTTTCCTTCCCTTCCAGACTATGGATTACAGAACATACATTAAAAGGTTGTCATGTGTATCCTTTTGCCTCTATTTAATGCTCAGTTCTAGGTTGGCATTAGTACCCTCGACAATTATTAGCACCCTGTTCCATTTTCTGTCTTACCTAACCTCTGACTCCCACACGTTTGTGATAATTTCCACCTTTGACAAGACCTCCTGATATATGTTTCACTTGAACTTGGATATTGATATCATAATATGTACATATATATTTATGCCATGCAAATAAATGCAGTCATTCTGTATCTGTCTCTCTCCTTCTGGCTAATTTCGCTCAACATGACTATAAATATTATTGACGGTTTTTTACCAGCTAAGGAAAGGACAAAACAACACTCTAGGACTCCACCCCTTGCCCCGGGTGGGCCTATTGCCCCTGAACAAAATCTGTGTCTGGGAAGAACTTGGAAGGAAGAGCTTTGTCTCACCTCCCTCATTGTTTCAGGATTAAGGTCCATCACTTCTCTTAACTCCCTTCCCCAACCTTTTGTAAGGTAAATGTCTCTAGCAGACTTGATTTGACTTGGGGAGGTGGTGTGTGACATTAGTGGAATGAGGAGTGAGTGGATAGAGATTAAAGTAAGAGCTTCAGACTTTCCAGAGCCTATGATCTTGTTCCTTTGTCCATCCATTGAGGGACACAGTTGTCGGCCCCCAAACATGGCTAGAGAAACTTCCAAAACCCCATATCTTTTTGGGGACCCTGTGGAGCCCCAACAACATTAAACTTATTTGGTGACCATACTTGGGTTAAAATTATTTATTTACTTATTTTGTTTTGGGGCATGGCAGTGCTTGGGGTTTACTTCTAGTTCTGCTCATAGAGATTACTTCTGGCTGGGCTCTGAAGACCATATTTGGTACCCAGGATCAAACCCCTGTTGCAAGCAAGGCAAGTTCCTTACGTGCTTGCATTATTCCTCCAGCCAATAACTATTTTTAAAAAATATGTTTTTCATTGGTAGAACTTTACAAGAAAAAAAAATCCAACCCTATTCAAAAATGGGAAGAAGAAATGAATAGAAACATCCTCATAGAAGAAATTTGAATGGTCAAAAGGCACATGAAAAAATGCTCTTCACCACTAATCATCAGGGAGATACAAATCAAAACAACAGTGAGATATCATTTCACATCACAGAAACTGGCACACATTCAAAAGAACAAATACAACAAGTGTTGGCACACATGTGGGGAGAAAGGGACTCTCATTCACCCATTGTTGATGAGAATACCGACTGGTCCAGTCGTTTTGGAAAATATATACATTCCTACAAAAACTTGAAATTGAGGCACTTCCGGGAACGAGTCCAACCCCTCCTACAGGTGTGTGTGTGATCCTTGCATCTCCGCAGAACTAATTAGCCTCAGGGAACCAGCCGGAACTTTCACCAGTGGAACTGAGGCCCACATCCTTGGATCCGCCCAGACCCCTCTGCCCTGCGCTTCCAATGAACGACTATAGTCCCTCCTACAGGTGTGTGTGTGTGTGTGTGTGTGTGTGTGTGTGTGTATGTGATCCTTGTGTTTCCACAGAACTAATCAGCTCCAGGGAACAGGCTGAAACCAGCCACCCACATCCCCAAACTCAAAACCGCGGATACTAGCGATCTCTTACTATCTACCTTGCATGAGGTACCAGTGAGCTTTTGTCCCTACACTCCTTGCCACCCACCCACTCTGCAAACAGCCCAGACACCTACTAACTGTACTATCTAGCCACCCAAGAACTCACGTTTGCAACCTACAATAGTCATAATGGTAAAGCAACGCAGAGTTCCATCAAGCTCAGTGAGTGAAGTCACTAGCCCAGATGAGCCAAGCAATAACGATGAGTTGTATAACCTCTCTGATAAGGAATTCCGGAAAGAATTGTTAAGGATGCATAAGGAACTCAAAGAAGCAATGGGATGCAAAATCAATAAAATACAAGAGGACATGAGAGAAGAAGTGAGGAAAATGCAGACCGAAATACAAACGGAAGGTAGTTTCTGGTGATAGCGCTAAATCTAGGCAATTTACATCATGAGTATTACTGACAGTTTCTCCTGATGCTCTCAGGACTTGGACCTTATTTCCACATCCTAAGGTATGGAATGAAATTAGGCTCAGAGAACGAATTGGCAGAAGTATTTGAGTCAAACATGAATGGGAAAAACCCTTCCCTTTCAGTCTGCTACAGCAACTCACTTATATTCCTGACTGCAACTACCTAAAGAGACCAAGATTTATATCTGTCGATATAGCTACCCAAATATACCAAATAAGGAATCTTCCAAAGAGTTTTCATCTTTTAATTTGCATTTTATTCCACCTAGAGGGGTTGCTGCCTTAGATGGAATAATCTTCAATTCATGCTATGCCTTTTTTTTTTGTTTGTTTACCAGAATTGTTCTGTTGGTATTCTTATGACTTGTTCTCTTACTTTAATATAAACTTACTTCTTGTCAAACTACCCTTTGGTTTACTGCATGTGAATTGGACTCTCCACAGTTCCCCTGTGCCACTGGTTGCTACCAAACTTGCCAATCTCCAGTCACGGTCTCCAGTCAGACTGTGGTTGCTGTTCTAGTGCTGGTCTGCTTGCCATCTGTTTCCTCTCTTTACCCACATGGCCTGAGAGTCTGTATAGACTTGTTTTTGCAATATCCTGCATTTAAATATATTACTTTCCCCACTTTTCCTTCCTTCCTTCCTTCCTTCCTTCCTTCCTTCCTTCCTTCCTTCCTTCCTTCCTTCCTTCCTTCCTTCCTTCCTTTCCTTCCTTTCTTCCTTCCTTCCTTCCTTCCTTCCTTCCTTCCTTCCTTCCTTCCTTCCTTCCTTCCTTCCTTCCTTCCTTCCTTCCTTCCTTCCTTCCTTCCTTCCTTCCTTCCTTCCTTCCTTCCTTCCTTCCTTCCTTCCTTCCTTCCTTCCCTTCCTTCCTTCCTTCCTTCCTTCCTTCCTTCCTTCCTTCCTTCCTTCCTCCTCCTCCTCCACTTCCTTCTCCTTCTTTGATTTTGGGCTACACCTGGTGATGTTCAGGGCTTACTCCTCGTTCTGCACTCAAGAATCACTCCTGGCAATATTCAGGGGACTAAATGGGATGCTGGAATCAAACTCATCTCTGCTGCATGCAAGCCAATCACCGTACCCACTGTACTATTGCTCCAGTTACACCCTCTCACCGGATTTCTTCAGTCTTAAAGTTACGTGGTTGAGAAAGCTAAAACTAAATTCAAAGTCAATGTAAAATTCTAAATTATGTTAGTTGAAGTCAGAAATTTGTCTAGCCTCTATATACTTAAATATTTGTGGCTACAAACTTTAAAGTAAATATATTTCATTAAAAAACATTAGTATTGGTGAGATTATTTTTTTAACAGCTCTTTCCTGAGCCAGCACCGTGTCTTCATATGATTGTTTCTTGAGTGGCTGTTGGAACTGGGCATTCATGGTTACAGTATGGAAAGCCAGTTGGATGTGGGGTCTACTGTGTCAGTTTTGTTTCAGGAAACTGAAATAAAGCTTGTTTCAGATAAGAGCCTTAGCTGTTAGGGCTCTTTTGTTCTGGGGGCATCTCCTCTGTTTCCTGTTCTTCTCATGGCACTCCCAATGGGTCAGGCTGGGGTAAGTTAATCTACCAGATGTTTTTGTTCCCCCAAATTTTATTACACCACTTTTAGACATACAATTGCAAGATGCTCATGTAAAGTTCTGGTTCCACAGTGTTCCAACACCCATCCCTCCACCCGAACCCATCTCCCATCACCAATGTCCCCACCTCCCTCCCTCCTCCCACACGTCAACCACTTGGCGGGTTCTGTATGTCCCTTTCTCCTCTCTATCTCCCGCCCAACTTCCCTACACATCACAGAATGCAGTACATTAAAGTACATTAAAGGACATAACTGTTTCCACTACTTTGATGGACAGTGAGGCCTCTTGGGGCCACGTGACTCAGGGGACTCATGGTCAGCATCTGTACAGCGAAGGTTTTGCTCTCTCAATCTGGTCTTGAGGGAGCATCCCAGCGTCCGGACAGTGAAGGTGGCAGCTAATGTGGTGGACAAGTCTCATCCGGCTGCTTCCGGGACCCCCCCATCTCTCCTCCTGAGAGCCCTATGGTCAGCTAAGCCTGAGGAGAGCTGAGTTCCTGCTTCCCCAGCAGCGTTTGAGACTGCATGCTATGGCTGGTTGCCACAGGGTAGCTCAGGGCGGGGCCACCAGGCTCGACAAAATGGAGGGGGAAGGACCGACCCCCTGACTTCATCTGACGAATTCCCAGTGATTCCCGCTTCTGGGAGCTGCCTATCTGGGCTCTAACACATGTTGCTCTGTTAATCTGGTCTTGAGGTAGCATCCCAGCATCCGGGCAGTGAAGGTGGCGGCTAGTGTGGTGGGCAAGTCTCATCTGGCTGCTTCCAGGACCCCCAGAGGTGATGGGCCCACTCCCAAAACCCATCTGTCCTCCTGGGAGCCCCATGGTCAGCTGATCCTGGGGAGAGCGGAGTTCCAGCTTCCCCAGCTGTGTTTGAGACTGCATGCTACGGCTGGTTGCCCCAGGGCAGCTCCTGGGCGGGCCACCAGGCTCGACAAAATGGAGAGGGGGGAAGGCAGATGTTTATAGCCACATCTGTGTGTGTAAATTTGGAAAGTTGAGTTGATCTACATGTTCTAGAACACTTCCTTCCCTTCATCTGGTCTCATTTCTCTGTGTTCTGGGGAAATTCTGCTAACACTCTTCAAAGATCTGGAGATGGTCGTGGATGTCTACATAGGATTTGCCAATCAAATCACCTGTCTCTGTGTGGCTAGTCTGTGTGGCTAGTCTATGCCCATTATTTCCCAAAAAATAAAAGCTATATAAAGGGGGCCAGAGGATAGCCCAGTGGGTAGGTCGTTTGCCTTGCACGTGGCCGGCGTGTGCCGGCCCGGTTTGATCCCCGGCATCCCATATGGTCCCCTGAACACCGCCAGGAGTAATTCCTGAGTGAAGAGCCAGGAGTAACCCCTGAGTATCACCAGGTGTGACCCAAAAAGCAAAAAAAAAAGCTATGCAAAGGAAGATCTAATCTAAGAACTGTCTTGTGAGAATGCTGGAAGACAGTAACAGGTTAGTGTCTGAAGTAAAAATCATCCTGTTCAGATCTGGTTTACTTGCTAACAAAGAGTAGAGGGTAAATCATCCCTGGAGATGTGAGCAATGAGGATTTCTCCTACTCTGCTCACGATCCCCATTCCCTGCCTTGTGAGAGACTGAGTCTAGTCCTGAGTTGTGCTTCATTTATCTTATGTGCTTCATTTATCTTATTTGCTGGGGTTTTCAGGTTTCTCAGAAGCAATTCAAATCCAGAGGTTTGGAGAATTCTTTTTATGTTTGAGACCTAAGAGTTATCTTAGTTTTTTGTGTCATTGTATCTAGGTGTTGTCCTTTCTGTTCTTACTAAGAAGATGTCAAAGGTGTCAAATATAAGTGGATCTGATAGTCATTTTGGGTTCCTAGAGATCCAAGGCTTAGCTCAAACTATTATAGGATCTTGGATCCTAGGAATCCAAGGCTTAGCTAAAAGTGTTATTATATTTAGATCCACCATTTCACATTGGGAAAAAACTTTGGATCTTTTGGATAAACAAACAATGAGGTTTATTGATTTGTTGGATAACAAGTTGGAAGTTTTTTAAACTAAAAATGGACCATAAATTTAGTTAAAAGCTAAAGCTACAAAACTTTCTAGAGATAGCATAGGTAAGTCTTCAGAACACCAAAAATGGCAGAGTATTAAATATGATGCCAAAAGTATAAATCACAAGAGAAAAAAACACATAGACAAGAATGGCATTGTTAGAAAACAAGACAAAAAAAATCATACCATCTTTTACTTCACAGAATATATTTACCTGAACAAAATAATAAAATACAATAAATAAAATTTAAAAAAAGAACTTCATATATGTGATAGAAAAATATTATATTTAGTATGGGATAAACTATTGTAAATTTGTAATAAAATTATTAACCTCATGGCAATAGATATTGAAATGCAATTCACAAAAGGAGAAATTTAAAGTTCCAAAAGAAACAAAACTTCTCTGTCAAAGATGTGACAGACAGGTGGTTTTATAACTGACAAAAGGTATAACTATCTAGAGGTAAACGAACTCCAGTTCATAAATTCTTAGAAGGGATATGCCTTTGACTCGTTACAGTTTTAAGAGTTTATCTTAAAATCCAATTATATAGAACAAAGATAGAATTATATAATAAAGTGGTTAACAAGGTGGAAGATTTTGAAAGTAGTTATTGGATCTAGAAAAAATTTGGAGAGCTTTTAGTCTACTTCTTAATTGGGAAAAGCTTAATAAATAGAAAATAATAGCATAAGGATAGCATGGCTAAAGAAGTGATTTTTTTTTAAGGTTGGAGATTTTAATTTAGGAAAGATTATGACCTTTGTACTAATACTCAAAAATTCTCTAAAAGCCACTAAGGACCTTGCTAAGCTTCAAGAAAAGGAAAAAGAAAAAAAGAACTGGGATGATTAAAACTAAGAACCCCGAGAGTAAGACAGGAGGTCTCGGTGTATCTGCTGTGACTAAGAACCCCGAGAGTAAGACAGGAGGTCCAGTGAACCTGTGTGACTAAGAACTCCGGAGTAAGACAGGAGGTCTCGTGTATCTGCTGTGACTAAGAACCCGAGAGTAAGACAGGAGATCTCAGTGAACTGCTGTGACTAAGAACCCCGAGAGCAAGACAGGAGGTCTCAGTGTATCTGCTGTGCCTGTTTGTGCTTGGGTTCATCTTTTATGACCACTAAGAGAGAGAGATATGTAAGATTGAATTAAGGGTTTTTATTCTTCAACAACAGAGTTTGATACTATATCTCAAAAAATGACTAATGGTAAGGCTTCTCATATAGGTTTAGATCCAAGTTTAATTCACGAATTAGACTCTCTTGTCTTATATAGGAGGTACATATGTATTTTTTAATTTTTTTTTCTTTTTGGGTCACACCCAGCGATGCTCAGGGGTTACTCCTGGCTCTGCACTCAGGAATTACTCCTGGTGGTGCTCCGGGAGACCATATGGGATGCCGGGATCGAACCCGGGCCAGCACAGGCCAGCTGCATGCAAGGCAAACGCTCTACCCACTGGGCTGTCGCTCCCGCCCCCAAATTTTTTAAATTTTATTATACCAGCAGTGAGATATACAAAGCTGTTTGTGATTAGGTTTCAGCCATACAGTGTTCCAGCACCCCTCCCTTCCACCAGTGCATATTTCCCACCACCAATGTCACCAAATTCCCTCCACCTTCCCCCTCCACCTTCCCCCAGCCTGCCTCTATGGGAGGCACTTTTCCTCTTCTTAAGTAAGAAAAGAATATTTCTTTTCTTAAGAAAAGGCTGTCTTTATATCTTGGGCTATCTTGGAATCTTGGTCATCATTTTTTTTTTTTTTGAGTTGCAGAAGCTTCGTAGTTTCATGTAGTCCCATTTATTTATCTTTGTTTCCATTTGCTTGGTCAATGACACTTCATCTTTGAAGATACCTTTAGCTTCAATGTCATGGAGGGTTTTACATACGTTTTCTTTCATGTACCTTATGGATTCAGGTCTGATGTTGAGGTCTTTAATCCATTTTGATCTGACTGTTGCGCTTGGCTTATCTTGGGTTAGTTAGAGGTCTGAGTTTAGTTTTTTACATGTAACTGCCAGTTTCCCAGCATCACTTTTTAAAGAGTCTTTCCTTGGTCCACTTCATATTTTTTTGCTCTTTTGTCAACAATTAAGTGATCTTATATTTGAGGGTGTGTGTCAGGATATTGAATCCTGTTCCATTGGTCTGTGGGTCTGTCGTTATTCCAATAACATGTTTTAATTACTACTGCTTTATTTGTAGTTTGAAGTTGGGGAAGGTGATGCCTCCCACCTTCTTTATTCCAAGGGTTGTTTTAGCTATTCATGGTTTTATTGTTCCATATGAATCCAGGGGTGTTTGATCAATTTGGGGAGTATTGCCATTTTGACATGTTAATCCTCCCAATCCATGAGTAGGGGATGTCTTCATTACCCTGAGAAGGTTTTTTAAGTGGGTTGTATTCCTGACCAAGGAGGTAACATACCTATATTGCACAATGTCACAGGTCAAAAAGAGTCATAATCCATTTCAGCATTTAGAAGTCAGACTTAAGACTATTGAGCTATATCTCTGAGGCACAGGTTTAAATGTGTCACAGGAATTGTCCTTTGTTCCTCACAATGACCTTTCTTGGTAAATGCTCACACATTTTTGCTTTTGTTTTTCCTGAAAAATATTCCTCTCACTGTATTTTAAGCTCTGTTAAACTTTGTTTCATACAAGTAATCTCTTTGTGGGAAGGACTGAGGAGAATGAGCTTCTCCTCTCTCCACGATGAAACATGCCCATACATGACATTCTCCAAACATGAAGATCATTTTCTATTTATTCTCACCATTGACCTGAATTTCTGAAAAGATCAAGAAGAAAATTGCCTTTGTCATTGTTGTAATTCTGTAGGAACCATTGACCATTCATACTTCTTTCATTTATAACCATTTTGGATATTTTATCTAATTGTCATAAAAACAATGTGAATTAAATATGTCAATTATGAACACTGCATCCCTCTACCCCCCATGTTCAAATTGCAGTGATTCTTTCTTAATTCCAGAGGTATTGGCATTCAGATTCTGCTGTTTTATTTCACCTTGTGAGTTTGAATGGGAAAGTTTCACATGACTTCAACAACAGATGTACCATGAAGGTAAAGTCTTGAATAAGGATCTTAAATGTAAAAACTTCAAACTCTAATAACACTAGGTTAATCCAAGAAGTATTAACAGTCTCCTTTCTCACCCATCCTGTGAAGGGAAAGCATTTATGTAACTAATTAGTTTACCATAGTAAATAATCCACTGACATTTATAAGAAACATTCCTATTGGAGCCTGGAGTAAATATTATGTTGCATGTTAAACTATAAATAGGATGAAAACTGGTATCAGGCCCAGTTTTAAAACACTATGGAAAATAAGTGAGCTCTGCCTGGTTAAAGTGGGTGTTACAAGTGCTCTATACACCAGTGTCCAGTTGCTCAGCTCAGGTTCCCTATAGAGGCTGTGGAAACTTGATTCATCTCACTTTCCAGTCCATGGTGGCTCAAAACCTGAGTGAATGTTTCTCTTGGGGGAAAAAAGCAAAGCAAGTAAAATTTCTAACTGACTTAGGTAGAATCCTTCAAGCTTTGTGTAAATGTTGAAAACAGAGCTAGCTTTCAGCATAATGGAATGTTGAGATGATTTGAGGAAACCATATGATGGTCAATATCACTCTAATTTTTAGCTGATTTAGCTTCCAAGGCCTGTGAATTAAGTTACTTTTTTTCAAAATTCATATCGGGTCGGAAGAAAAAAGCCAGAGTAGACAAGTGAATAATGAACCACACAGAGAAAACTTATTGAGTCTATGGATTTGTAAGAGACTTGGAGTTAGACACTTATTTTGAGGTCTAATTAGGAAGTACTAAGAAGACAAATTAAAAAGAGAACCAGGCAAATAATAATGTTAATATTATCAATTGGCAGTTTTTATTCATATCGCTTTTATGACAATTGGGTCAAAATGCAAAATGGTTATATAAGATAGAAGCATTGAAGGTCAATGACCTCTAAGGAATTATTATAGTAGTCAAAGGCTGTTTTCTTCTTGGGCTCAGGAATTCAGAGCAGTAGTAAGAACGAAGAGAAATAGAAATAAAGAGCCAGTATTTTTAGGGCTCACCAGGCATAGCCAAAGCAACAGCTGCTTTTCCAGGATATTGGAGGGACACAGGGATTCTTACTTGGCCCATTCCTAAAATTCCTACCACGAGGCTCATACAACCAAATGCAATCCTTCTATGTAGGATGAATGCGTCCATTCCTGTGTTTGAAAACATATACATTCACTCAGCTCACGTATGCCACATTGTTTATGATATATATATATATATATATATTTCATCCTAAACGTGGAACTATAACAGAAACATATACTTAAAACATTTTTCAAGAGAGAGAGGAAAAGAGAGAGGGCAGAGGGAAGGGAAGGGAGAAAGAGGGATGGGAGGGCAAGGGAGAGAACAAACTATATCTCTTCTTATAAGGAGAATAATTCCATTATGATGGTCTCATTTCAATGAACTAATCTATTTTTAATCAAAATTTAAATTAAGGTGTTATTATTTATGGTGGGCAATGGAATTAATATTGTTCTTTGGGGGATTTTTTATTATACCACCGTGAGATATACAATTACAAAGATCTTCATAATTGGGTCTCAGTCATACAGTGCTTCAGCACAAGTCCCTCCATCAGTGCCCTATTACCACCACCAAAGTCCCTACATTCCCTCCCACCTCCTCCAGCTCGCCTTCTATAGCAGGCACTTTTCCTCTTCCTCTTTCTGTGTCTGTCCGTCTCTCTCTCCCCCTATCTCTCTATCTTTGTCTCTCTTTCTCTCCCTCTCTCTCTATCTTCTCTTACTCATTGTGGATTGACCTTCATACATATAGGGTTTGTCATGTAAATCTCTTGGTGTATATTCAATGCTGAGTTCTAGTCTGGTATTAACATTTCCCACAATTAGTAGAACACTGTTATATATTTATATTCCATTAATAAATGCAGTCATTCTATATCTGTCTTCCACCTTCTGACTAATTTCACTCAGCATGATAATATCCATGTCCATCCATTTGCAAGTAAATTTTCTTTTTTACTTTTTATTATTATTATTATTATTATTTTATTTTATTTTTAAAATTTTTTATTTTTACAATTACAAAGATATACAATTAAAAAGTTCATATTTGGGTTTTGGTCATACAGTGTTCCAGCACCCATCCCGCCACCAGTGCCCATCTCCCACCACCAACGTCCCCGGTTCCCTCCACCCTCCCCCAGCCCTCCTCCATGGCAGGTTCTTTATTTCTTTCCCTTTCTCTCTCTTTCTCTTTTCCTTCCCCTCCAGACTATGGATTGCAGAACATACATTAAAGGGTTGTCATGTGTATCCTTTTTGCCTCTATTTAATGCTCAGTTCTAGGTTGGCATTAGTACCCTCGACAATTGTTAGCACACTGTTCCATTTTCTGTCTTACCTAGCCTCAGACTCCCACATGTTTGTGATAACTTCCACCTTTGACAAGACCTCCTGATATATGTTTCACTTGACCTTGGATATTGGTATCATAATATGTACATATATATTTATGTTATGCAAATAAATGCAGTCATTCTGTATTTGTCTCTCTCCTTCTGGCTAATTTCGCTCAACATAAACTTCTCCATGTCCATCCATTTATAGGCAAATTTTATAACTTCATTTTTCCTAACAGCTGCATAGTATTCCATTGTGTAGATGTACCAAAGCTTTTTATCCAGTCATCGATTCTAGGGCACTCTGGTTGTTTCCAGATTCTGGCTATTGTGAATAATGCTGCTATGAACATAAAAGTAGGGATGGTGTTTCCGCTGTGTATTTTTGGTTTCCCAGAGTAGATTCCCAGGAGTGATATGGCTGGGTCAAATGGGAGTTCAATTTCTAGTCTTTGGAGGAATGTCCATACTGTTTTCCAGAAAGGCTCTACCAGCCGGCATTCCCACCAACAATGGATGAGTGTCCCCTTTTTCCCCACATCCACGCCAGCACTTGTTGTTCTCATTTGCAAGTAAATCTCATGACTTCGTCTTTTTGACAACAGCATAGTATTCCATTGTGTAGATGTACCACAGTTTCTTTAGCCAGTCTTCTGTTCTCAGGCATTTAGGTTGTTTCCAGATTGTAGCTATTGTAAATAGAGCTATGATGAATATAGAAGTGCAGATAGTCTTCTGCTGTGTCTTTTTTGGCTCTCCAAGGGTATATTCCCAGTAGTGGTATTGCTGGGTCAAATGGGAGCTCAATATCTAGCTTTTGGAGGAGGGTCGATATTGTTTTCCAAAAGTCGGCACTCCCACCAACAGTGGATGAGAGTCCACTTCTCCCCACATCCACACCAACACTGGTTTTTCTTGCTCTTTTGGGATGTGAGCCAGTCTCTGTGTTATGAGATAATACCACTGTTGTTTTGATTTGCATCCCTGATGATTAATGATAAAGAGCACTTTTTCACATGCCATTTGGTCAGTTGAATTTCTTCTCTTTGGAAGTTTCTGTTCATTTCTTCTCCCCATTTTTTGATTTCTCCTTGTAAAATTCTACCAGTGCCTGATATACCATGGATATAAACCCCTTATCAGATGGGTATTCTTTCCCAGTGTGTGGGGTATCTCTGTATCTTGGTCATTGTTTCTTTTTGAGGTACAGAAGCTTTTCAGTTTTCTATAATCCCATTTGTTTATTTTTGCTTCCATTTTCTTTGTCAGTGGTGTTTCATCTTTGAAGATGTCTTTAACCTCGATGTCATAGAGTTTTCCCTATGTTTTCTTCTATGTGCCTTATAGATTCATGTGTGATGTTGAGATCTTTGATGCATTTTGATCTGATTTTTGTGCATGGCGTTACAAGGAGGTCTAAGTTTATTTCCTACATGCAGCTACCCAGTTTTCCCAGCACCATCTGTTGAAGAGGCTTTCTTTTCCACTTAATATGTTTTGCTCCTTTATTGAAGAATAAGTGATCGTATATTTGAGAGTGTATTTCAGGATATTCAATTCTTTCCATAGGTCTACAGGTCTTTCTCTATAACAATGCCATGACATTTTAATTATGACTGCTTTATAGTAGAGTTTGAAGTTGGGGAAAGTGATATCTCCCATCTTCTTTTTCCCAAGGATTGCTTTAGCTATTCATGGGGGTTTATTATTCCACAAAAATCTCAGGAGTGTTTGGTCAATTTCTTTGAAGAATGTCATTGGTATCCATATAGGGAGTGCATTGAATCTGTATAAAGCTCTAGGGAGTATTACCATTATGATCATGTTATTTCTCCCAGTCCATTAATAGGGAATGTGTCTCCAGTTCCTCAGATTCTCTTTTATTTCTTGAAGCAATGTTTTATAGTTTTCTTTGTAGAGCTCATTTACATTCTTAGTCAAACTCTTTGCTAGGTATTTGATTTTCTGTGGCACAATTGTGAATGGGATCATTTCTTTGATATCACTTTCTTTTCTTTCGTTATTTGCATATAGGAAAGCCGTTGACTTTGGGTATTGATTCTGTACACTGCCACTCTACTATAGGAATCTATTGTTTCTAGGAGCTTTTTGGTAGGCAATTTAGGGTTCTCTAGGTATAATATCACGTCATATGCAAATAGTGACAGATTGATTTCTTCCTTTCCTTTCCAGATGCCTTAATGTCCTTTTCTTCCCAGATTTCTATGGCAAGTACTTCCAGTACTATATTGAATAGAAGTGGTGAGAGTGGGCAGCCTTATCTTGTTCCCAATCTTAGGGTTCCAGTTTTTTCCCCATTGAAAATGATGCTCACTGTGGGTGTGCAGTAGATGGCTTTGACTATATTGAGGAAGGTTCCTTCAATTCCCATTTCATGGAGAGTTTTTGTCATGAATGTATGCTTTCTCTACATCTGTTGATATGATCATGGTTTTTATTTTTCCTCTTATTGATATGATGTATTATGTTGATTGACTTGTGGATGTTGAGCCATCCTTGCATTCCAGGGATGAATCCTACTTAGTCACAGTGTATAATCTTTTCGATGACTCTTTTGATTCCTTTGCTAGTCTTTTATTGTAGATCTGTGTTCATCCACGAGATTGATCTGCAATTTTTTCTTTATCTTGACGTCTCTGTCTGATTTAGGTATCAGGATGATATGTGCCTCTTAGAAGCTTTTTGGGAGTGTTTCTGTTTCTTCAGTTTCCTGGAAGAGCTTGTAAAGGACTTGGAGTAGGTCTTATTTAAAGGTTTGGTAGAATTCACTGGTGAATCCGTCTGGACCTGGGCTTTTGTGTTTGGGCCGACTTTTGACTACTGATTTCATCTCCTTGATGGTGATAGGTTTGTTCAGGTATTTCTTGTTTGCTGACTTGGGAGGCTATGAAAATTCAGGATTTTTTCCATTTCTTCTAGGTTCTTCTTGTTTTGTGGCATACAGACTCTCAAAGTAATCTCTGATGATCTTTTGAATTTCTGTGGTTTCTGTTATGATGTCCCCTTTTCATTTCTGATTCTATTTATTTGGGTTTTCTTTACCTTTCCTTGTGAGTCTTGCAAATGATTTGTCAATCTTGTTTATTTTTTCAAAGAACAAGCTCTTGGTTTTGTTCATCTTTTGGATTTTTTTTGGGGATTCCATCTCGTTGATTTCTGTGCTAAGTTTTATTATTTCTTTCTCATTGGATTGGGCTTCTTTTGCTGTTTGCTTTCTAAGATCGTAAGCTGTGAACTCAGACTCTTTATGATGGCCCTTTCTCCTTTATGATGAATGCTTGCAGAACTATGAACTTTCCTCTTAACACTGTGGTCACTGTATATCACAAGTCCTGGTAGTTCGTGTCTTCATTTTCATTTGTTTCCAGGAATTTTTGGATTTCCTCTTTTATTTCTTTCATGACCTGCTGGCTGTTCAGCAGTGACCTGTTTAGTTTCCAGGTGCTTGGTATGACTCTCCGTTTCTGTGTGCGATTAACTTCTATTTTCATTGTCTCATGGTCTGAAAATATAGTTGACACAATTTCTATCTTGATTATATGGAGGTATGTTTTGTGTCTCAGCATGTGATCTATCTTGAAATATAATATATTGTTGTTTTATGCTTATAATATTGTTTAACCCTCCCCTACCCCCAGCATATGAATTCCAGCACCTTTACCACTGTCTGTAGGTCCCTTTTATCACCTGTCCTTGGCAATATTAATTCTCAAGTCTGTCGGCCATTTCTTAGGTTCTGTTCTGATTGCCATTACCCATCACTTGTATCACTTGTATTCCTGTTGTTCATTGATTTGTTAGAGCGGGCACCAGTAACATCTCAATATGTCCTGTCACATGCTAGCCCAAGGGCATCTGCTCGCTCCAGGAACATGAAGGGCCTAAAACCATTTGTTCAGGTCATGGGAATGAGGTCTATAATTGTTACTGGTTTTTGGCATATCAAATATGACACAGGTATCATGCCAGGCTCTGCCGTGCAGGTGGGATACTCTTGTAGTAGCCTCTCATCTCATGCATTTATTGATGAACCAGGGAAAGATTAGCTTTTCTCCTGGCCCTTAGTCATGCATAGCTGACACTGTGTCCCTCTGCACTGTCTGCACATAGCTTCACTTGCTACTTTTATCATCACTGTTGGCTGAGTCTTTGGAATTTTCTCCCCCCAAATTTGTGTTGTCTGCTAACAGAGCTTTTTTTTATTTCCAATGTGCACACCTCATTATTGCCTATATCCCCTCCTTTTTTAAAAAATTGAATCACTGTGAGATGCACTGTTACAACGTTGTTCATGATTGAGTTTTGGTCATACAATGCCCCTCCCTTCATCAGTCTACACTTCCCGTTATCAGTGTTACAGTTTCCCTCCTGCCATCTCTGCCCACCCTCTCCTTACCTCCCCAGTTTTCCTTTCCTGCCTGCCAGCCTGCCTCTATGGCACAATTATTACTTTTTTTTCACTGTTTAGAGCCTCCAGTAAAATACTAAATAGAAGAAGTAAAAATAAATACAATTTTTTCTTTTTAGGTCATACCCAGCAATGCACAGGGGTTACTCCTGGCTCCTTACTCAGGAATCACTGCTGGTTCTGCACAGGGGATCATCTGGTATGCTGGCGATCTAACCTGGGTTGGCTACATGCAAGGCAAATTTCCTACCCTCTGTATTATCGCTCCAGAATACATAAAAACATCCATGATCTGATTTTTTTTTTTGGATTTTTGGGTCACATGTGGTGATGCTCAGAGGTCACTCCAGGCTCTGCACTCAGGAATCACTATTGGCAGTGTGTGGGGGAACATATGTGATGTCAGGGATCAAACCCAGGTTGGCTGCATGCAAGGCAAATGCCCTACCCAGTCCCCATGATCTGATGGTTTTACTGGTGAAAATGATTTAATATTTAAGGAAGAAACCAAATCAACTTTATATGATAGTTATTCAATATTATCATGTTCTTTGTAGAATCATGTGGGAGGACAGTTGTTTGAGAGAAACCGGATCTTTGCTGTTCATCTCTGCACATTCTCTGTCTGTTCCTCTGCAGTTTATACAACAAAGCCTCACCCTGACTGAATGGTAGCTTCTTACATCCATTGGGATTTTTCAGTTCCTTTGTCTTAACTTTTCTGAAGCAATGTATGGTATGAAAAGAATATAACTTACCCTAGAGTCAGACAGGTTTGGCTTTCACCTCATTTCATCACTTAGTTGTTATGCAATCCTGGGTAAGTTATTTTGCTTCTCTGGGCCACAATTTCCATTTTAGGTTAAAGAAAGATGTGAATACTTGGCTCATGGGATTTTCCTAGCATCACTAAGTGAGTGAAGGTGAGTAAAACTGGCCCTGGGCTGGGTACAGGATCAAAATCAGTCACTTTTAGGTTCCTTTGCTTACTTTCTTCCCTTCCTCTGTGCAAGTCTATGATTCCATTTTCTTCCTTATTTATCCTTTTATTTATAATCACTTCTCCATTTCCTTGTACATTTTTTTCTTCCTCCTATCTCCAAAACTACTGCTCCTTAATGAAGTCAATAGTCTGCTTTGTCTATTACTGTGTGTTTCATCCATTACCACACCCTCGCCTCCTGCCATCTCTCTATTGGTTATTCCAAAACCAGTAGCTCTCCCATACATTTCCTATTGATTTCCAAATGCCTATTGATTTTTTCTCCTTTCCATGCCTCTCTACCCAACTGTTCTGCTGGCATGGCACAACTCACACCAGTTTATTCTTTGAAAAGTTGGACAATGGTATCTTTTTCCAAGTCGTTCTTTGAAAACTTGTATACATGATTTCTTTTTCCATCTCAATTAGACTTAATAATTTCAATTCTATAAATTAGCATTGAAAAGCATCATGGACACCTGCCTGTCCTTTGCCAACTATAAGACCAAGAGGACAGCCTCCCACCATCCCGATGGATCTGTCACATCTTCCAGAAAGGAAATGGAGAAAATTATCCATGACTTCTACTCAGATCTCTTTGATAGCCACATCCACCTGCCCAAATCCCAAATTCTGCAGAATGGATATATCGTTCCTAAGGTTCTACCTTCTGAAATCCGACATGCCATTTTGTCTGTAAAGAAGGGAACAGCACCAGGCCCAGACAAAGTCAGATCTGAACACCTGAAGAAATCTGCCATCAGTACTTATCAATACCCTGTCTGAATGCAAGGTGCCCTCCCAAAGGAAAACCCGCAGGACAGTTCTACTGTTCAAGAAGGGAGACATTCACGACATTGGCAACTATCGCCCCATCTGCCTGTTGTCCACATCTACAAACTGTTCACTTGAGTCATCCTGAGCAGGATTGGCAGAACATTAGATGAAGGACAACCATGCGAGCAAGCTGGCTTCTGAAAAGGATTCAGCACAATTGACTATATCCACACTGTAACCAAGCTCATTGAGGTTTATAGAGAGATCAAAATGCCACTCTATCTCATATTCATTGATTTAAAGAAACCTTTTGATTCTGTGCAGACTGAAGCAGTCATCAAAGCCCTAGCCAAACAGGGTGTTCAAACCCAATACATAAAGATCCTTTGTGAGTTATATTACGGTTTCACCACCATTATCTCACCATTCTACAAGAAAGTGATCATTGATGTCAAAAGAGGGGTTCAGCAGGGTGATACTATTTCACCAAAACTCTTCAGCGCCACCCTCAAGAACATCATGCGACAGAATGGGAAGGAATGGGAGTGAAAATAGACGGCCAGCAACTACACCACCTCTGCTTCGCTGATGACATCGTTCTAATAGCACCAAACATCAGCCAAGCGGCAGACCTGCCGGCTGACTTTGACCGAGAATGTGGAAAGATAGGTCTATGGCTGAATCTCAACAAAACTATGCTCATGAAAAATGAACTAGTTCCAGAGGCCCCATTCACTCTCTATGGAACAAACATCTCTTAATGCAGCAGTTATGTGTACCTAGGTCGAGAAGTCAACATGATGAATGACGTAAAACCTGAGCTGCACAGGAGGAAAACAGCGGCATGGAATGCCTTCAAAAGCATTGAAGAAATAGCTAAAAAACAAAGAACCTCCCGGCTCTGGGCACATCTCTTCAATGCCACCATTCTCTCTGCATTAACATATGCCTCAGAGACCTGGGCCCTACGAAAACAGATGAGAACTCAATTTGGGTCTCCAAAAGAGGAATCGAAAGTGTCATGCTTGAAATATCACGCCTCACTCAAGTGAGAGAAGGAAACCGGAGTTCCCACCTCCGTCATTGTTCCAAAATCAGGGATGCTGCCTCATTTGCCTCAGCATCGAAAATGAGATGGGCTGGACATGTAATATGAATTGGAGATGACCACTGGACCAGAGCAGTTACCGACTGGATCCCACGGGATATCAAAAGGTCACGTGGCCGCCCACCTACAAGATGGGCAGACTACCTTGTCAAGACCCTGAACAAATAGTTCGAGGCTCTTCGCATTCCTGAAACAACCAGATGTCATTGTCATTGGGCTACACTGGCATGTGATAGGGTCAAATGGAAATATTACTGGTGCCCTCTCAAGCAAATCGATGAATAACGGGATGTCAAGTGATCAAGTGATTGATATATATATATATATATATATATATGTATTATGATACCAGAATTTAATACATATGATTAAACAGATAATGCACATTTTGAGTACTGAAAAGTAAAACTGAGACAACATAATGTAATGCATACCCCTTGTTCATCAATAAATGCTGGAGATCAGAGGTGACTACAAGAGTATGCTACCCACACTGCAGAGCCTGGCAAGCTACCCATGTCGTATTTGATATGCCAAATACCAGTAACAATTATAGACCTCATTCCCATGACCTGATGGATTGGTTTGAGGCTCTTTATGTTCCTGGAGCAAGAAGATGCCCTTGGGCTCTACTAGCATGAGACAGGACATATGGAGATGTTACTGGTGCCCGCTCAAGCAAATCGATGATGAACGGGAAGAGAGTGACAGTGACAGTGACAGTGACCAATATCCAAGGTCAGGTGAAACATGGATCAGGAGGTCTTGTCAAAGGTGAAAATTACACAAATGTGTGGGGGAGTCAGAGGCTAGGTAAGACAGAGAAGGGAACCGAGTGCTAATAATTGTGTGCTAATACCGAAAAGTGCTAATACCAACTTAGAACTGAGCATTAAACACAGGCAAAAAGATACACATGATAACCTCTAAATGTATGTATTGCAATCCACAATGTGTAAGAGAAGGAAGAGAGAGAGATATAGAAAAAGGAAGAGAAAGAGAAAGAGGAAGAGGAAGAGAACGAGATAATAAACCTGCCATAGAGGCAGTCTAGGGGAGGGGAAGGGAATCAGGGACATTGGGGGGTGGGAAATGGGCACTGGTGGAGGGATAGGTGCTGAAACACTGTAAGACGTAACCCAAATACGAACATCTTTGTAATTGTATATCTCATAGTGGTATAATAAAAATATTAAATTTTTAAAGTAATAGTTTAATAAATGGAAAAGGACTTTGTAGCATAGTATGCAAGGACAGGTGCAAAAGTAGCCAAGAATGGCCCAATGTATGAAAATCTGTTAGTATGCTAAAGAATTTTAACTTGAGCCTTCAGGTCAAGGTGACTGTTCAGTGACTTTTCAGGGATGGACATGATGTGATCACATTTTCATTTTTTAAAGTTAACTTTGGAGGATTATTTACAAAAGATCATACAAAAATGAGGGAAATAGTTAACAACTACAATAGAGCATAGGTGAGGAATAATTGGAGTTTGAATCAAGAAGGCAGGTATCAGGTAAAAGCATTCAAAGTATATTTATAGAATTGATCACTTGATCACTTGACATCCCGTTATTCATCGATTTGCTCGGCGGGCACCAGTAACGTTTCCATTTGACACTATCACGTGCCAGTGTAGCCCAATGGTATCTGCTTATTTCAGGAATACGAAGTCTCAAACTGTTCATTCAGGATTTTGACGAAGACGTCTGACCATCTTGTAGGTGGGCGCCCATGTGATCTTTTGAAGTCCCATGGGATCCAGTCGGTAACAGCTCTAGTCCAGCGGTCATCTCCAAATCGCATTACATGTCCAGCCCATCTGATTTTTGACGCCCTGGTAATCGAGACAGCGTCCCTGACTCTGGAACAGCGATGGAGGTCGGAGCTCTGGATTCCTTCTCTCACGTGAGTGAGGCGTGATATTCCAAGCATAGCTCTTTCGATTCCTCTTTGGGAGACCCGAATAGCGTTCTTATCCTGCTTTCAAAGGGCCCAGGTCTCTGAGGCATATGTTAATACAGGGAGAACGGTGGAATCAAAGAGATGTGCCCAGAGCTGGAGCTGGAGGTTTTTGTCCTTTTAGTTATTTCTTCAAGCTCTTGAAGGTGTTCCTCTCTTCCTTCTGCGCAGTTCAGGTTTTTAGGTAGTTCATTATGTTGAGTTCTCGATGTAGGTACCCATAATTGCTATATTCAGAGATGTTTGTTCCATTGAGAGTGAATGGTGCCTCTGGAACTAGTTCATTTTTCATGAACATTGTTTTGCTGAGATTCAGCCGTAGACCTATCTTTCCACATTCTCGGTCAAAGTCAGCCAGCATTTGTGCTGCTTGGCTAATGTTTGGTGTTATTAGAACAATGTCATCAGTGAAGGGGAGGTGATGTAGTCGCTGGCCGTCTATCTTCACTCCCATTCCTTCCCATTCTAATTTTCGCATGATGTTCTCGTGGGTGGTGCTGGCTGAAGAGTTTCAGCGAAATAGTATCACCCTGCTGAACCCCTCTTTTGACATCAATGATCACTTCCTTGTAGAATGGTGAGATCCTGGTGGTGAATTAGTCATACAATTCATGAAGGATCTGATGTATTGGGTTTGAACTCCCTGTTTGGCCAGTGTTTCAATGACTGCTTTGGTCTCAACAGAATCAAAGGCTTTCTTTAAATCAACGAACATGAGACAGAGCTGCATTTTTGAATTCCCTACAAACCTCAATGAGTTTGATTACCATGTGGATATGGTCGATTGTGCTTAATCCTTTTCAGAAGCCAGCTTGCTCACATGGTTGTCCTTCACTTAATGTTTTGCCAATCCTGTTCAGGATGACTCAAGTGAAGAGCTTGTAGATGATGGACAACCGGCTGATGGGGCGATAGTTGCCAATGTCGTGGATGTCTCCCTTCTTGAACAGTAGAACTGTCCTGCTGGTTTTCCATTGGGAGGGCACCTTGCATTCAGACAGGTAGCGTGTGAAGAGCCGAGCTAGTGTATTGATGAGTACCGATGGCAGATTCTTCAGGTGTTCAGATCTGACTTTGTCTGGGCCTGGTGCTGTTCCCTTCTTTACAGACAAAATGGCATGTCGGATTTCAGAAGGTAGAACCTTAGGAACGATATATCCATTGGGGGAGATTTTCAGCCGCTCTCTATCTCTTTGGAGAAGCTTTTTAGTCTCATGTAATTCCATATGTTTATCTTTGCTTCCAGTTGCTTTGTTAGCAGTGTTATCTTTGAAGATGTCTTTAGCATCAATGTTTTGGAGAGTTTTTCCTATATTTTCTTCAACATACTTTATGGATTCAGGTCTGATATTGAGTTCTTTAAACCATTTTAATCTGGTTTTTGTGCATGGTGTTAGACAGTGGTCCAAATTCATTTTCTTACACATAGCTTCCCAGTTTTCCCAGCACCATTTGTTGAAGAGGCTTTCCTTGCTCCATTTTTTGGACACTTTGCACCTTTATTGAATATTAAATGATCATATATTTGAGGATGGGTGTTAGGATACTCAACTCTATTCCATAGGTCCACAGGTCTTCTTTTATTCCAATACCATGCTGTTTTAATTAGTATTGCTTTGTAGTACAGTTTGAAGGAAAGGTTATGCCTCCCATCTCCTTTTTCTCAAGGATTCTTTTTGTCCCAAACACCCTTATATTCTTCCCATTCAGCACACTCTTCTTAACTTTGATGTACTCAATTTAATATCATCTCTCCTGGAGTTTTATTGATCTCTTCTAGCTGAGGGAGAGTCACCTGCCTTTAGGGTCCCTTTCCCCTACACATATCTATCTGTGTAGGAAAAGTAAGGCATTTCCTACACCATTGGAACCCTTTGGTTTTTCTGCATATCATGTAGTAATACTGGAATGACACTGGATAGTCATTACTAATTTCCCAGTTTTTAGCACAGATCTGGGCTCTCAAATAATTGTGGGCTGAATGATGAGTGGGTCAGTGCTGTTCTAGCGAACAAATGGCAGTGTCCTCATTCATCATTTACCTACTTTTGTGGTGCAGGTCCTCTTACTTGAAAGGCATGTGCTTTACCACTGACCCATTTTTCTGGTCTTATTCGTTTATTTTTAGAACATTGAAGATGACAAATCCAGTCTTGTCTGATTCTATCATTGTTTTCTTAATGATCAGGGCATGAGAAAAGTTCTAGATCTGCTTTAGGTTTCAATTTTTTTAGAATGAGATTTCTTTTTTTTAAGTATTTTATTATACCACCATGAGATATACAAATAAAAAGATATACAATTAAAAAGTTCATGTTTGGGTTTTGGTCATACAGTGTTTCAGCACCCGTCCCTCCACCAGTGTCCATCTCCCACCAACAACATCCCCGGTTCCCTCCCCCTCCCCAGCCCACCTCCATGGCAGGTTCTTTATTTCTTTGCCTTTCTCTCTCTTTCTCTTTTCCTTCCCTTCTAGACTATGGATTACAGAACATACATTAAAAGGTTGTCATGTGAATCCTTTTGCCTCTCTTTAATGCTCAGTTCTAGGTTGGCATTAGTACCCTCGACTATTATTAGCACCCTGTTCCATTTTCTGTCTTACCTAAACTCTGACTCCCACATGTTTGTGATAATTTTTTTTTAATTTTTTTATTCTTTATTATACCACCGTGAGACATACAATTACAAAGGTGTTCATAATTGGTTCTTGGTAATACAGTATTCCAGCACCCATCCCTCCACCAGTACCCCATTTCCACCACCAATGTACTCCACCCCCTCCCACTCACCCCCCAGGCTGCCTTAATAGCAGGTAGCCCTGCTTCCTCTCTTTCTCTCTATCTCTGCATCTCTCTCCCTCTTCTTTTACACATTGTGGCTAGCCCTGCAGATATTTATTTATTTATTTATTTATTCCACCTTTTCTCCTTTTTTTTTTTAATTGAAGGATGCTCATGTGGAGTCCTGGCTCCACAGGGTTCCAAGATGCACCCTCCACCCGAACCCATCTCCCATCACCAACGTCCTGTCTCCCTCCCCCTCCCGAATCCCAATCACCCGGCGGGCTCTATATGTCATCTCCTTCCTCTGTATATCTCCTCTCTCAGCAAACCCTCCTGCTGTTCGCGGAATGCAGTGTACCAAAAAACATCATTGTTTCACCACCCCTAGTGGCCCTGGCGGCCGCTTGCGACGCCTGGGCTCAAACCGGCTTTGCTGGTCCTCTGGTCATGGGACATTTTCCCAGCGTCTGGACAATGAAAATGGTGGCTAGCGTGGTGAGACGAGTCCCATCCGGCTGCTTCCGGGACCCTCCGGGAGGCGACGGGCCCCCTCCCAAAGCCCATCTGCCCTCCTCGGGGTTCCATAGTCAGCTGGGGCCCGGCGCGAGCCAGGCTCCCGCCTCCCGAGCCGTCTGCAAGACTCTGGATGCCGGGCCCGTCCAGCGGCTCCTGGGCGGGAAACCGGGCTAGTCACGATGGAGGGGAAGGGGTGACCCGCGCCTCCGTCTGACGACTTCCCAGTGCTTCCCGCCTCTTGGAGCCGCCTACTTGGGCTCGAACCGGCTTTGCTGGTCCTCTGGTCGGTGGGACATTCTCCCAGCGTCTGGACAGTGAAAATGGTGGCTAGCGTGGTGGGCGAGTCCCATCAGGCTGCTTCCGGGGACCCTCCCGGAGGCGACGGGCCCACTCCCAAAGCCCATCTGCCCTCCTCGGGGTTCCATAGTCAGCTGGGGCCGGCGCGAGCCAGGCTCCCGCCTCCCGAGCCGTCTGCAAGACTCTGGATGCCGGGCCCGTCAGCGGCTCCTGGGCGGGGGAAACCGGGCTAGTCACGATGGAGGGGAAGGGGTGACCGCGCCTCCGTCTGACGACTTCCCAGTGCTTCCCGCCTCTTGGAGCCGCCTACTTGGGCTCAAACCGGCTTTGCTGGTCCTCTGGTCGTGGGACATTTTCCCCAGCGTCTGGACAATGAAAATGGTGGCTAGCATGGTGAGCGAGTCCCATCCGGCTGCTTCCGGGGACCCTCCCGGAGGCGACGGGCCCACTCCCAAAGCCCATCTGCCCTCCTCGGGGTTCCATAGTCAGCTGGGGCCCGGCGCGAGCCAGGCTCCCGCCTCCCGAGCCGTCTGCAAGACTCTGGATGCCGGGCCCGTCCAGCGGCTCCTGGGCGGGGAAACCGGGCTAGTCACGATGGAGGGGGAAGGGGTGACCGGCGCCTCCGTCTGGCGACTTCCCAGTGCTTCCCGCCTCTTGGAGCCGCCTACTTGGGCTCGAACCGGCTTTGCTGGTCCTCTGGTCGTGGGACATTCTCCCAGCGTCTGGACAGTGAAAATGGTGGCTAGCGTGGTGGACGAGTCACATCAGGCTGCTTCCGGGACCCTCCGGAGGCGGCGGGCCCACTCCCAAAGCCCATCTGCCCTCCCTCGGGGTTCCATAGTCAGCTGGGGCCCGGCGCGAGCCAGGCTCCCGCCTCCCGAGCCGTCTGCAAGACTCTGGATGCCGGGCCCGTCAGCGGCTCCTGGGCGGGAAACCGGGCTAGTCACGATGGAGGGGGAAGGGGTGACCGCGCCTCCGTCTGACGACTTCCCAGTGCTTCCCGCCTCTTGGAGCCGCCTACTTGGGCTCGAACCGGCTTTGCTGGTCCTCTGGTCGTGGGACATTCTCCCAGCGTCTGGACAGTGAAAATGGTGGCTAGCGTGGTGGGCGAGTCCCATCAGGCTGCTTCCGGGACCCTCCGGAGGCGACGGGCCCACTCCCAAAGCCCATCTGCCCTCCTCGGGGTTCCATAGTCAGCTGGGGCCCGGCGCGAGCCAGGCTCCCGCCTCCCGAGCCGTCTGCAAGACTCTGGATGCCGGGCCCGTCAGCGGCTCCTGGGCGGGAAACCGGGCTAGTCACGATGGAGGGGGAAGGGGTGACCGCGCCTCCGTCTGGCGACTTCCCAGTGCTTCCCGCCTCTTGGAGCCGCCTACTTGGGCTCGAACCGGCTTTGCTGGTCCTCTGGTCGTGGGACATTTTCCCAGCGTCTGGACAATGAAAATGGTGGCTAGCGTGGTGAGCGAGTCCCATCCGGCTGCTTCCGGGGACCCTCCCGGAGGCGACGGGCCCACTCCCAAAGCCCATCTGCCCTCCTCGGGGTTCCATAGTCAGCTGGGGCCGGCGCGAGCCAGGCTCTCGCCTCCCGAGCCGTCTGCAAGACTCTGGATGCCGGGCCCGTCAGCGGCTCCTGGGCGGGAAACCGGGCTAGTCACGATGGAGGGGAAGGGGGTGACCGCGCCTCCGTCTGGCGACTTCCCAGTGCTTCCCGCCTCTTGGAGCCGCCTACTTGGGCTCAAACCGGCTTTGCTGGTCCTCTGGTCGTGGGACATTTTCCCAGCGTCTGGACAATGAAAATGGTGGCTAGCGTGGTGAACGAGTCCCATCCGGCTGCTTCCGGGACCCTCCGGAGGCGGCGGGCCCACTCCCAAAGCCCATCTGCCCTCCTCGGGGTTCCATAGTCAGCTGGGGCCCGGCGCGAGCCAGGCTCCCGCCTCCCGAGCCGTCTGCAAGACTCTGGATGCCGGGCCAGTCAGCGGCTCCTGGGCGGGAGAAACCGGGCTAGTCACGATGGAGGGGAAGGGGTGACCGCACCTCCGTCTGACGACTTCCCAGTGCTTCCCGCCTCTTGGAGCCGCCTACTTGGGCTCAAACCGGCTTTGCTGGTCCTCTGGTCGTGGGACATTCTCCCAGCGTCTGGACAGTGAAAATGGTGGCTAGCGTGGTGGGCGAGTCCCATCCGGCTTCAGCAGTGATTTCTAATGTGACATTATAGTTCCTAATTCCCCATCAACCTCCCCAGTTTGTTACAACTACAATGATCATTATGTTGTACAGATGTGAAAGATCCTGGGAAGGACCTGTCCCAGCCTACTTCATTATCCAAGACTCTTGCGTGGCTGCACACTGTTCTTCCTATGTCAGACCATCCACCATCCAGGGCCCACAGGTCAGAGCCCTGGGGTTGTAGACAAGCCTATCTCCTGTCTGCCACCTGCCAATGCAGCTGGGCACTGCAGCCACACCTGCAACACCTCGAGGGGCAGGTGGCCCTGTTTGTGATAATTTCCACCTTTGACAAGACCTCCCGATATATGTTTCACTTGACCTTGGATATTGGTATCATAATATGTACATATATATTTATGCCATGCAAATAAATGCAGTCATTCTGTATCTGTCTCTCTCCTTCTGGCTAATTTCGCTCAACATAATCTTCTCCATGTCCATCCATTTATAGGCAAATTTTATAACTTCATTTTTCCTAACAGCTGCATAGTATTCCATTGTGTAGATGTACCAAAGCTTCTTTATCCAGTCATCGATTTTCGGGCACTCTGGTTGCTTCCAGATTCTGGCTATTGTGAATAATGCTGCTATGAACATAAAAGTAGGGATGGTGTTTCCGCTGAGTATTTTTGGTTTCCCAGAGTAGATTCCCAGGAGTGGTATGGCTGGGTCAAATGGGAGTTCAAACAGCCTTTCTGGAAAACAATATGGACTTTCCTCCAGAATGAGATTTCTTTTCTCTTTAAATCATAGGAGCACATCAGATTCGTTTATAAGGTCCTCTCAAACTCTGACTGCTGAAATTTGTTTTCAGGGACAGAAAGTAGGAAACCTGAAGATTTCCCCAGTTCTCTCATCAGACAGTTTTCCCAGATTCTCTAAATTTCAATCTTCTCTGATATAAAATGGGAGCATGATCTGGCTGTTTGTGAAGATGAAATTACCGTACACAAAAGCACCAAATTGCAACACAACACTTTTAGGGGAATCTGTATTTCTATAACGTGTACCATCTTGAATAAAGAGAGGCACATGTTTCACTGTTGCTCAGTATGTGAAGTCACTAGGAAGTAAAGCAGAGTCCTTAGATGACCCAGAACATTCAAAATTTACTGAATGATTCTCTAAGGAAAATGACAGATGGATTTCTACTTTGAAACATGGATAAGCTGAAATGGAATTCTCCAGGCAGATGCTCTGAAGACAGGCTCAAACAGGGTCTCTCTGAGCTCCAAGTTACATGAGTTAGGGGACGGTCCTGGAACATTCTGCTCATTCCTTTCTGGACTACAGACACATGATCATTCACATATGAAGGTATTGCTGCTGTGATTTAGAAAACTCAAAAGTCCCAAAGAACATTCTGAATATAGAGCCTCAAAGCTTTTATAACAGTTATATTGAGAGACAGGAGACCAGCAAATGGATAGGTCTGTCTGAGGACAGACAGATATATTTGGAAAGACTTGCAGAGTTACTAGTATGAATCAAATCCTCTCAAGCTTAGGGAAACATAGAGATGACAAAGAAATGGTGTGCACAATTATGGAAGCGATAGGAGAAGGTACTTGGCATCACCAAGGTCTATTGGTGTCTTTCACTCACTGATATGGCCCTTTCCTCAATGACAAATACCATGAGACACTGCAGAGACTATGAAAAAGACTGTCTGCACTGTTTGTCTTCTTCATCTACAATGTTTGTGACAATAATAATCTTCTCTTCATTGATTTAAGGGAAACATTTACATTTACACATGAGACTATTCGGAATCTTTGTCTTGCTGTGCAGTCTATTTCTTTGCAGGCAGGACATGCATCTTTGTTCATGTGATTTCTATGGACTAAGCATATGGCTTGGAGATGGCTGGTTCAGCAGCTACTAGGTGAGTGAATAATTGGGTCAACAAATGAATGAATGAAGCTGCTTCTTTTAGAAACCTGTCGCTGCCATGTTTCTCTCTCTCTCTCTCTCTCTCTCTCTCTTTTGATTCTAGACACTGCCAATTCCCTTCTGTTTTGATTAGTATTTTGTGACTTCTGTGAATCACATTTTCATTCTGTCCATCCTGGATATGAATAACTCAGTGTAGAGATATTCCTTGAATTCCAGTTTCAAGAGTGGGCTCAGCCTGACTCTCTACTGTCCCTAATGGGGAAAGAGAAAGACACAGCGTACATGGTTCAGATCAACATCCTATATAATATCTCAGTGTTTCTTTTGTCATATCAAGGGAAATGATGATTCACATTTTTGTGTTCTTTTGGAAAATTACATTCCAAATTTCACTTTTTAATTTAATATTTTTCAATTGAATGACTGTAAGATACACACTAAACTTCATTTTGACCTTTTGCTATATCTCACTACTTTATTTATACTATTTTGATTGCTGACTAATGCCTGCCAATCTGTCTACTGGTTAATCTAAAAGTAAAATGAAAATTCTACTTGTTGACTTAGAGATTGTTGAGAGATACCAAGGCTCAGAAGGAACAAATGAGAGGAGACTATGTTTGGATGGTAAAAAGCTGGCAGGACCTGAAAGGTTTTATTGTATTGGGGGATACATGATGATGATGATGATGATGATGATGATGATGATGATGATGGGTGATGATGATGATGATGATGGTGATGATGGAGGATGGGTATCATCCCAAGTGGTGCTCAGGAGACTTGGGCCTCTCCCTTTGATTCTCGGTAAACCTAGCTAGTGAGGATGTTGTGGTCTTTGGGACTGTGGTGCCAGGGATCACCTGGGCCACTCTGGTATTCTTGAGGGCCTCCAGGGTTTCACCCAGCTATGCTCAGGGTCTTTGTGGGGTGGAGACTGAACCATAGCTGTCTGCGTTCAAGGCGTGCTCCTAACCACCATACTGTCTCTCTGACCCCTAGCCTCCTGTCTGGAGTGGTCCCAGCTGATGGCAAACTCTGCCTCCAGCCACGTGCAGCTGTGCCTCACCATAGCAGCCCCCTTTCACCTCGCTCTTGTGCTCACCAGCATCAGAATTGTAAGGTGGGTTTGGTGGGTAACTCAGAGAGGAAATCCTGCATAGACTGAATTTACATTTGCTTTCAAATCTCCGCTTCTGTCTCTCACCCCACACTGGTGTCCAGTGAGCAGCATTGAGGGAAAGGAGAGCCCTGGCAGGAAACGATTCAGATCTTAATAATCAAACTGAGCACTGTTAGTTCTAAAACAAAAGGACTTGGCTGCAGAGACAGTTTTGACATCCAGTGTTCTCTCCCAAATTATTGGAGTCCTTGGCTCCTGACCTTTCCTTCTTTCTTTCTGTTTTATTGAATTGCGGTGAGATAGACGTTTACAAAGCTGTTCATGATTGGGTTGCAGCCATACAATGTTCCAACACCCATCCCCCACCAGTACACATTTCCCACTGCACAGTGTCCCCAGATTCCCTCCTGCCACCCCTTCCCCACCTTACTTCATGGCAGGCACTTCCCCCCCCCTTTGACCCACCCTCTCTCTTTGTGCACTACTGTTTGCAATACACGTACTAAAAGGCTATCATGTTTGTTCCATTATCTGCTTTCAGAACTCAGTTCTTATACAGAATGATTTTTTTTGTTCTATTTGAATTTTATTTTTATATATTTTTTTAACATTTTATTATACCACCGTGAGATATACCATTACAACGTTGTTCACGCTTGGGGGTTTCGGTCACACAGTATTCCAGCACCCCGCCCTCCACCAGTGCCCCTCAACCACCACCCATGTCCCCAATTCCCTCCCCTCCCACATCCTGCCTAAATGGCAGGTTCTTTATCTCCTCTCTCTCTCCTCTCTCTCTCCTCCTTCTCCCACACATTGTGGGTTGCACTACGTATACTTAGAAGCCATCATTTACATTTTTTGTCTGTATTTAATGCTCAGTTCTATGTTGGTATCAGACCTTTAGACATTTATTCACACATGTTCCCTTCTCTATCTAACCAAACCTCTGACTCCCACGCGCTTGTGGTAATTTCCACTTTTGGTAAGATCACCTGGTATATTTATGTCATGCAAATAAATGCAGTCATTCTATGTCTCTCTCTTTCCTTCTGACTAATTTCACTCAAGATGATTCTCTCCATGTCCATACATTTATAGGAAAATTTCATAACTTCATTTTTCTGACAGTTGCATAGTATTCCATTGTGTAGATGTACCACAGTTTCTTTATCCAGTCATCATCGTCATAGTGTGTCAGGGAGCCACTGGGGTGCCCAACGACACCAGGAAGTGAGTTCCCTTCTACCTCCGAGCAAACAGGAAATGGGATGAAAACTCAGGACTTCGGAAAAGTTTTAATAGGGCTTTACTATCACAGGTTCCAATATACAATCCAAGAGCAGGGAAAACCTCCAGACTCTGTGTTCCCAGCTAGGCCCCAGCCACGTGAAGGCCAAGATGGCTGCCACCACGTGTTGAAGCCCAACAGAGAATGGAGAGGATGGAAAAGTAAAGCACCAAGGAAAGCAGGAATGGCAAAAGAGAATTTCTTTCCTCTTGCATCTTATTTTATAGATAGAAATCCGCCAAAACCTCCATTGTGGGCTGGGCTATCTAGAGATGAAAACAGTTAAATAGCTCTATAGAAATGCAGCACTTCAGGTGGCCTTCTGGCTCTTTAAAAGAACCCAGAGCTTGGGCCAGAGCAATAGTCCAGCTGGTAGGGCATTTGCCTTGAACACGGCGGCCCATGGTTTGGTCCTCGGCATCCCATATGGTCTCCCGAGCACCACCAGGAGTAATTCCTGAGTGCAGAGCCAGGAGTAACCCCTGAGCTTTGCTGGGTGTGACCCAAAAAGAAAAAAAAGAAAGAAAAAGAACCCAGAGCTGATTCAAAGCCTTCCTAGCAGAGCTGGGAGGAGCTGCAAGCTAAATGTAGCTGGAAGTTAAATAGGGCGTCACCCAACAACAGTGGTCCCTTCTCTATCCCAACTGCCTTCTCCCCCCCATTACTTGAGAAAAGCTTCCAACTGTACCAATTCTCCTGGCCCTTGTTGTACTGTCTTTAGGTATTAGTCTCATACTATTTTTTTAAAAATATCTCACAAATGAGTCTGTCCCTCCCTCTCTTTCTGACTTATTTCACTCAGAATGATATTCTCCATGTTCACTAATGAAGTCATAACATTTGATTTAATATGGATCTCTGGCCTTTTTTGGATTATGTGCTTGGGGTCAGTGCCTAATTCAGTTCATTGACTTGCACTTTCCTAATTTATAAAATGGGCTTAATAATATAATTATTACCAAGGAAGCACTATGTAAATTGCTAAGTACCAAACAAATGTTCATTATTATTTTGTGGTAGGTTTCATGCTCTCGCGGTTGCTGGGAAGATAGACAAGAAGAGCCTAGCCATGGCTGTTAAGGACCTGCCCTCTGGCCAGTCCATCTCTGACAAGCTTTTCCTAGTTGCTGCAGGTTGTGTTGTTTCTTTTCTCACACCTCCCACGGATAAGGTTACCCACAGAGCAGACTGGAGTTGATTTAAGGGAATATCTCCTTTCCTCCCATGCAAAGCTCTAATCTGCTAGTGTAGGTTCTATCAGATTGCTTTTCACACAGCACCGTTTTCCAGTGACATTCCGGATAGTGGATAGAGCAGAGAAGCATCCAGACTGGTGTCGACTCAGTGCCTATCAGGAGCCAGGAAACTTGGCTGACTTTGTCCAACTGTTGGGGTGCTGGAAGCAGTTTCTGCATGTTGTCTTCACGTCATAGCCTCTCCTTCCACATAAGGCAGAGAGCCTTGTTAGGAGACCTTGGATATAGTTGGGCATGTGGCTACCAGGTTCCACTAAACTTTGCTGGGGCTGAGATCCACACTGTGAAAGGCAGTGCTGTGAGCAGCTCCAGCACTGCTATGTGAAAGGGATGGTCTTTAATCAGTCTTCTTTCCGGTCCAGCACTGCTATGTGAAAGGATGGTCTTTAATCAGTCTTCTTTCTGGTCCAGCACTGCTGTGGGAAAGGGATGGTCTTTACTCAGTCTTCTTTCGGTCCAGCACTGCCGTGGGAAAGGGATGGTCTTTACTCAGTCTCCTTTCTGGTCTTGCAATGGGAATGTGATGGCGGAGTTCGTGTGCCATTTCAGTCCCCCTCCCCCAAAGGCAGCTGCATGCTGGGAATGGCAGGACAAGATGAAAAGAGCCAGAGATCCCAGTAACATAGAACCATATTTATTAGAACGGACAATTCCACAATGCTTGTTACATAAAAGGTAAAAACATAACTTTTGTTTAATCCCTGTTGCTTTGCATTTGTTATAGCAACTGTATTCTATCAACTCTGGTGAGAAAGGGTATTTTGTGCCCTGGTAAGGATGGAGGATTCTATATATTGTAGAAACCATTCACTGACTACATTCATTTGCAGGATATAAATAAAAAATAGTATGTGACTAATATCAAAAGGCCAGGCAAAACAGAGACCAGGAGGACTTGCCAATGATTGGAAACTACCACAAGTATGTGTGGGTCAGAAGTTAGGTAAGTTAGAGAAGAGACCAGAGTACTGATAATTGTTGGAAAAGATAATGCCAACTAGAATGGAGCATTGAACATAGGCAAAGAGATATACATGATAGACCCTAAATGTATGTATTGCAAACCACAATGTATAAGAGGAGAGAGAGAACAGAGACAGAGAGAAAGAGAGACAGAGAGAGTCAGAGAGAGAGAGAGAAGAACAAAAGTGCTTGACAGGCTGGAGGAGAGGGAAGGGAATCTGGGGTCATTGGTGTCGGGAACAGTGCACTGGTGGAGGGATGGGTGCTGGAACATTGTATGACTGAGATCCAATCACGAACAGCTTTGTAATTGAGTATCTCATAGTGGTATAATAAAATAAAAAAATAGAAATCATTAACCGAACCAAACTCTCCTATTCACACCAGAACAGCCCCAGATGTGGCCCTAGTGCCCTCTAGCATTACAGGTCTCACGCCAGCTCCCTGCATCTACAGTATTGCCAAAAATGATCCCCAGGTCCCCAAGTCTGAGCCCTCCATAAAGTCTGTGGGAGCCCTCCATAAAGAAACAAGTATGGGGAAAATCAGCTAACAATATGTGTAATAAAGTTTGAAATAATTACTGATGTGTTATATTTACTCAAAACTCTTATATACTTTGAATAAGTATAAGATTAAACCCCTAGAGCATGTGTGGAACATACAGGAGACCTAGGCTCTATGTCTGGCACTGCCTGGTCCCCCTCTCCTCTCCTCTCCTCTCCCTCTCCTCTCCTCTCCTCTCCTCTCCTCTCCTCTCCTCTCCTCTCTTCTCCTCTCTTCCCCTCCCCTCTCTCCTCCTCTCTCCCCTCCTCCTCTCTTCTCCTCTCCCTCTCTTCTCCTCTCCTCCCCTCCCTTACCCTCCCTCCCTTCTCTTCTCCTCCTCTCCCTCCCTTCCCCTCCCTCCTTCTCCTCTCCTCCTCTCCCCTCTCTCTTCCTCCCTCCCCCTCCTCTCCTCCCCTCCCTTCCCTCCCCTTCTCCTTTCCTCCCCTCCCCCCCCTCTTCTCCTCCCTTCCCCTCCTCTCGTCCTCCTCCCCCCTTCCTTCCCCCTCCCTCCTCTCGTCTCCTCCATTCCCCTCCCTTCCCCTCCCTTCCCTCCCTTCCCTCCCTTCCCTCCTCTCCTCTCCTCTCCTTCCCTCTCCTCTCATCTCCTCCCTCCCCTCCCCTCTCCTCTCTTCCCCTCTCCTCTCATCCTCTCCCTCCCTCCCCTCCCCCCTCCCATGCCCTCCTCTCCTCTCCTCCCCTTCCCCCCTCCCCATCCTTTCCTCCCCTCCCCTCCCCTCCTCTCCCCTCCCCCTCCCTCCCTCCTCTCCTCTCCTCTCCTTTCCCTTATTGGGTCTTAGCACATGGTAACCGCCATCTTGGCCTAGGATTCTAAACCTACATTTAGCCGGGCCCAGCTAGGAACCTAAAGTCTGGGGTTTTCTGTTAGCAGATTGTATACCAGAACATGTGAGAGTAAAACCTTTTAAAAGTGCACTGGACATCTGAGCTTCATCCATTCCCGCTGGCTTCTGCGATAAGAGGAACTTGTTTCCTGATATCATTGGGAACCTCAGTGGCTCCCAGACAGTAGACAAGTCATTTTTGGCTATGTATGGCGATTATCACCATGGTGTTGCTGCAGTGCCTGGCTGTGTAGACAGGTGGCAGACAGGAGATAGGCTTGTCTACACCCAGGACTCTGCCCTTTGGGCCCTGGATGGTGATGATCTAACATAGAAAAGACTGGGCCACCTGGGATGAACCTAGAGCCATGGCAGAGCCTGGCAAGCTACCCATGGTGTATTTGATATTCCAAAAACGGTAACAATAATGGGCGGAATTCCCAGCGAATGGTGGCGTTACTGGTGCCCGCTTGAGGCAAAACATTTATCAACGGGAAGACAAGTGAAGTGATACAAATAAAGGCATTAGTCCTAGAAGACCATGTTGTCATTGCTACTTAATCATTGATGAACTGGTTATTAGTTTGGGTTCCAGTATTCACATGTAAAATATTAAATAGAATGTATAATTCTAACACTGTTGAGCATTTGTTGAACATTTAACTTGTTCAAATATCACCCATTACCTAAAATATGTGACCCAAATGAATAAAAATGGAGCTGGTTTTTAGGGGTGTTGGAGAGGTAGCTCAACAGGCTGAAAACCCTGAACTTCATTGACTGTGACCCTGAAACCATGAAATATCTTAGTTTAGAGAATATTAGCCTGTGTCGAGACATGGGGCAGAGCTGCTACTGGCTCTCCCTGTGACCAGCCGCTCACGAGGCGCCGGGGGGATGGAGGGTTCAGCCTGGCCCACCACCCCAGCAGAGCCTGCAACAAGCCAGACGACCCCCACTCCATGAGGGCCTCCATTTCCATCCGGACTTCTCTCTTGTCAGACCTCCACCCAGCAGACCAGCCTATCAGCGCCCGGCTCATCGAGTCCCACCCTGCAGCAGACTTTCTTAAATCCGGCTCAGACCTCCACCCAGCAGACCAGCCTATCAGCGCCCGGCTCATCGAGTCCCACCCTGCAGCAGACTTTCTTAAATCCGGCTCAGACCTCCACCCAGCAGACCAGCCTATCAGCGCCCGGCTCATCGAGTCCCACCCTGCAGCAGACTTTCTTAAATCCGGCTCAGACCTCCACCCAGCAGACCAGCCTATCAGCGCCCGGCTCATCGGAGTCCCACCCTGCAGCAGACTTTCTTAAATCCGGCTCAGACCTCCACCCAGCAGACCAGCCTATCAGCGCCCGGCTCATCGAGTCCCACCCTGCAGCAGACTTTCTTAAATCCGGCTCAGGTATGCTGGTCCAGAGACTCGCAGACATGGGGCAGAGCTGCTACTGGCTCTCCCTGTGACCAGCCGCTCACGAGGCGCCCGGGAGGGATGGAGGGTTCTAGCCCTGGCCCACCACCCCAGCAGAGCCTGCAACAAGCCAGACGACCCCCACTCCATGAGGGCCTCCATTTTCCACATCCGGACTTCTCTCTCGTCAGACCTCCACCCAGCAGACCAGCCTATCAGGGCGCCCGGCTCAGGCGGCGGCGTGGTTCATGAATAAATGCTGGACTTAGAGATGCCTACAAGAGTATGCTACCTGCATGGCAGAGCCTGGCAAGCTACCCGTGTTGTATTTCATATATGCCAAATACCAGTAACAATTATAGTTCTTATTCGGAATGGATTGATGCTCTTTATGTTCCTGGAGCAAGCAGATGCCTACTAGCATGAGACAGGGACATATGGAGATGTTACTGGGGCCCGCTTCGAGCAAATCGATGATAACGGGAAGACAGTGATACAGTGATACAGCCTGTGTATATTTAAGAGGTTAAATTTTTGTTCACATTTTTAGGCCCACATTCAGCAGTGCTCTGGGGCTACTTCTGCCTCAATTTGTGGGGCTACTTCCTATGGTCCCCAGGAGACCAGGCAGTGCCAGACATAGAGCCTAGGTCTCCGTATGTTCACACATGCTCTAGGGGTTTAATCTTATACTTATTCAAAGTATATAAGAGTTTTGAGTAAATATAACACATCAGTAATTATTTCAAACTTTATTACACATATTGTTAGCTGATTTTCCCCATACTTGTTTCTTTATGGAGGGCTCCCACAGATTTTATGGAGGCTCCCTCAGACTTGGGGACCTGGGGATCATTTTTGGCAATACTGTAGATGCAGGGAGCTGGCGTGAGACCTGTAATGCTGGAGGGCACTTAGGGCCACATCTGGGGCTGTTCTGGTGTGAATAGGAGAGTTTGGTGCCAGGAATTGAATTTGGGTCCTCAAATCTACAAAGCATGTCTCCACTCCCTCAGCCATTTCGGTTGCTCCACACGGATTTTCAATTTCAAGTGTTTATAGACACTGACCATTCCTGAGGTGTTGCATCCCAGAAGACCTTTTTCAAAATTATTTGCACAAATAATAAATGTGGAAAAATGTATGTCAAAGATGTTGCTTAGTTTTAAGTGGAATATGTCTATTCACAGGATGACACTTCTGTTTTTAAAAATGTTATATACATATGGCACAAAATTTTACTATCTTAACTATAATGAGTATCACTGTATCACTGTATCACTGTCTTCCCGTTCATCATCGATTTGCTCGAGGCAGGCACCAGTAATATCTCCATACTGTCCTGTCTCATGCTAGTAGAGCTCAAGGACATCTGCTTGCTCCAGGAACATAAAGAGCCTCAAACCATTCCATCAGGTCATGGGAATGAGGTCTATAATTGTTACTGGTATTTGGCATATCAAATATGACACGGTAGCTTGCCAGGCTCTGCCGTGTGGGTGGGATACTATTATAGTCACAATTATATATATATACAATCAGTGACATCAAATACATTTGTAATATTGTGAATCATTATCACATTCTCCAGATTTTTTCATCATACTATACAAAATATTTATACCCATTGAACAACAACTATTAAGCAACATTAGATGCTTAACATTGGCAGAACATTAGATGAAGGACAACCATGCGAGCAAGCTGGCTTCCAAAAAAGGATTCGACAATCGACCATACCACACTGTAATCCAAGCTCATTGAGGTTTGTAGGGAGTTCAAGAAGCTGCTCTGTCTCAAGTTCATCGATTTAAAGAAAGCCTTTGATTCTGTGGAGACTGAAGCAGTCATCGAAGCCCTAGCCAAACAGGGCGTTCAAACCCAATACATCAAGATCCTTCATGAGCTGTATTACGGATAAACCACCAGGATCTCACCATTCTACAAGGAAGCGATCATTGATGTCAAAAAGAGGGGTTTGGCAGGGTGACACCATTTCACCAAAACTCTTCAGCTCCACCCTCGAGAACATCATGCGACAATTAGAATGGGAAGGAATGGGAGTGAAGATAGACGGTCGGCAACTACACCACCCCCGTTTTGCTGATGACATCGTTCTAATAGCACCAAACATTAGCCAAGGGGCACAAATGCTGGATGACTTTGACCAAGAATGTGGAAAGATAGGTCTACAGCTGAATCTCAACAAAACTATGCTCATGAAAAGTAAACTAGTTCCAGAGGCCCCCATTCACTCTCAATGGAACAAACATCTCTGAATGCAGCGATTATGTGTATCTAGGTTGAGAAGTCAACATGATGAATTCGACCTAATACCTGAGCTGCACAGGAAAAAAAGCGGCATGAAATGCCTTCAAGAGCATCGAAGAAATAGCTAAAAGGACAAAGAAACTTGGCTCTGGGCACAACTCTTCGACTCCACTGTTCTCCCTGCATTAACATACGCCTCAGAGACCTGGGCCCTACAAAAGCAGGTTGAGAACGCTATTCGGGTCTCCCAAAGAGGAATTCAAAGAGCTATGCTTGGAATATCATGCCTCACTCAAGTGAGAGAAGGAATCCGGAGCTCTGACCTCCATCATTGTTCCAGAGTCAGGGACTCTGTCTCATTTGCCAAGGCATCAAAAATCAGATGGACTGGACATGTAATGCAATTTAGAGATGACCACTGGGCTAGAGTCGTTACCGACTGGATCCCACAGGATGTCAAAAGATCATGTGGCCGCCCACCTACAAGATGGTCAGACTTCTTCGTCAAGACCCTGAATGAATGGTTTGAGGCTCTTGATATTCCTGAAGCAACCAGATGCCATTGGGCTACACTGGCACTTGATAGGGTCAAATGGAAATGTTACTGGTGCCCACTCTAGCAAATCGATGAATAATGGAAGGTCAAGTGATCAAGCGATTAAACAACAACACCTTCACTGCTTTTCTTTGAACATTTGATAAACTTTGTTATTCTAATCTCTGCATTTTGCTTTGCCTAGGCAGCCGTAATTTCACTGGTATAAAGTTTTTAAACTTCCCTGATATCACATGATAGGCTCATGTCAGAATTTAATTCCCTTTCCCCCTTTTGTTTCCGGACTTTTAACTCAGGAGGCCCAGAGGGCCCCACTGAAAATTCTTGACCAATTGAGCCATTGTTTCAATACAAGGATCTGAGAACATTGGTGCCTCTCAGTTCCTATAGTGCCAGGATTAGTTGGACACCTGAATGGTCAGGGGTCTCAGGGCTATACTTGGTAGTGTTCAGAGATTTCCAGCCTGCACCAGTGGTGCTTATGGTGGGGGCATGTGGCGCGGAAATGAAACCTGGGTCAGCTGTGCGCCTAGCTGTTGTATCATCTTCAGAGAATTGCATTCTTCTTTAAAACTGAATAATGTTCTGTGTATGTATTGTGCACATTTTGTTTAACCTTTCACACATGATTGGACACTTGGCTCACTCCATCATTTGGCTGTGTATATTATCCTGCTAGGAGCTCAAGAGTATAAGTTCTGATTTGCTTTAAAGTGCCTGTACAATTACAATGTTGTTCATGTTTGGAGGTTTCGGTCACATAGTGTCTCCAGCACCTGCTCTCCACCAGTGCCCATTTCCCACCACCAATGTCCCCAATTCCCTCCCCTTCCCATAGCCTGCCTAAATGGCAGGTTCTTTATCTCTTTTTCTTTCTCCCTCTCTCTCCCTTTCTTCTCCTACATTGTGGGTTGCACTACATACACTTGGAAGCCATCATTTGCATTTTTTGCCTGTATTTAATGCTCAGTTCTATGTTGGTATCAGCCCTTTCGACATTTATTCACACATGTTCTCTTCTCTGTCTTACCTAACCTCTGATTCCCTCACGTTTGCGGTAATTTCCACTTTTGGTAAGACCACCTGATAGATTTATGTCATGCAAATAAATGCAGTCATTCTATGTCTCTCTCTTTCCTTCTGACTAATTTCACTCCAACATGATCCTTTCCATGTCCATCCATTTACAGGCAAATTTCCTGACTTTATTTTTCCTAACAGCTGCATAGTATTCCATTGTGTAGATGTACCACAGTTTCTTTTTATCCAGACATCAGTTCTCGGGCATACTGGTTGTTTCCAGGTTATGGCTATTGTGAATAGTGCTGCTATGAAAATAAAAGTGAGGATTGTGTTTCCGCTGTGTGTTTTTGGCTTCCCTGGTATATTTCCCAGGAGTGGTAAGGGCTAGGTCAAAAGGGAGCTCAATTTCTAGTCTTTGAAGGAATGTCCATATTGTTTTTCAGAAAAAAAGGGTAGATACTCTAGCGGGTGGGGGGGGGTGTTTCCACTGCTCTCTGCTGCCATGCACTCACCTCTCTCTCACAAGCTATCAGGAAGGTGTTTCCAATAGTAACATGCACACCGAAGGTGTGGCCTCCACATAGCTTCAGGGCATGGGTTAGCACTATGGTTAAAAAAGAAGGGAGCAAGCAAAAGGCAAGAAAAGGGATTTAAAATGGGGAAATTCAATTGGTTTTAAGTAATTTGTTTCCTTATCTTTTTTCCCTTAAAGAAATAATGTAGCTGGAATGGGAGTTTAGTTTCCCAAAGGGAGCTTTATAACTCAAAATGGGAGTTTTAGTGATTTTAAAAATTTTGTAAATTAAATCACCCCTGAGATAC